>SZYD01002484.1:0-49986 GCA_009363875.1 Mikania micrantha
GAAATTGTGTTTTTTGAGGCTTAGATGTAAAGGATAGCAAGTAAGGAGTTTTACATGTTGGATTCTTAGTTTTGACATAAGATAAATTTGGGTGACTATTTAGCCAACATTTCCCAAACCTACCTAACATTTGGACCACCCAAATCTTCTAGATATACTAGTATACTAAGGAGCAATAGGTTCAAACGGTGCATAAAAACGAGCCCAAACGTAACCCTTGACTCACACCAAGATCCAAAGTTTAAACTCAATTCTTGACACCATGAATGTTGGATTAATCTCTTTCATATAATATTACTCTGAGAACGATGAACGTGGGAAAAAACCGTGCGCGAAACGGAGTTATAACGAAGCGGAAATTGCGAAAACAAGTTTGATGTTTGTTGATGATTTGCAAGTCGTGACCACCCTCTCTTAAACCCGTACCACATTGCCCAAAAACCAATATTTTGCCACTTTAAACACCTATAAATATTCTTGCTTCGTCCTTATAGCTTGCAACTCCTATTTGAGCATAAACAAGTGAAATAACCAAATTTTGGTGGTTTTACAAGTGCAACACCCTGGGGATGTTGAACGTAGTAGTTTATTTTATGATCTTGACGAGGAGATGCTGCCCTTAGAAATCGTCTCGTCTATAAAGTGCAACACCCCTTAGGTCGTCTTTAGAGTTGGTGTCGCCTTGTAGAGGCTTGTTAGGCCCAACGAGTATGGCCTATGATGTTCGTTCATTTAGCTATGCCTAGCAAAATGTTTACCCGTCCTCGTTGCATTCGTTTGACTAGGTTGAACCACGTTTGCATTTGGATCGTATACTTGATCCTTGAGCTACTATGTAGCCACATAAGTTCAAACCTCTGGGCATCCAGTTTGATACAATGTTGATCTTGATTCTTCTTCATTATACTAATTTTCATGAGCATCATTAATGTGAATTAATTCTTACTCCCTTTTTACATTTTTGTAAACTTTTGGAATGTTACATATGCCTTATACAAAAACATATTCATAGAGTCAAAAACATATACATTTTTGTAAACTTTTTGGAAAGTTTCTTGTACGCGCCCTTCTTCTGGTAGCAGTAGCTACTACTTGGGCAGGGGCCTGGGAAGTAGAGGGAATGGTAATACTTGGGCAAGGGCCTACCTTTGTCTTTCCTTGGTCACCACCAACCTAGTGCCAACGGTTTTGGTTGTGAACTCATCATCCCACGAACTTGACTCTGAATTGTCAGTAAATGTGATGTCATCCTAGTTGACATCATTAGGGGTGTTCACGTGTAGAACCGAGCTGAGCTAGGGGTCAGCCCGGACTCGTCTCGGATTTAAACCGAGCCTGGCTCGGCTCGGATTGTAAACCGAGCCTGAAATCTTGGCTCGGACTCGGCTCGTTTTTAACCGAGCTGGCTCGGCTCGGCTCTTTTTTGGCTCGGTTTTTACATAAAAAGTTTAATATTTAAATTGCATTCACCTCTACTCGGCTCGGTTCGTTTTTGGCTCGGTTAATACATAATAGAAGATGCGTGAATATGTGGTGGAACTAGGAATTAAGAATATGATTTAGGAATTAGGAGTTGGTGGAATACATGATATTGAAATTCATTTCGTATTTCCGTCTCTTTTCTTTTATTTTTTTTTAATTTTTATTTTCTATCATAATTACCAAATAACACCAAAGTATTATATTAGTGAAAGTAGCCCTATAATTTTATATTTAGCATAGTATGTTGTACAAACGAGACGAGCAACGAGCAACGAGCCGAGCAAGCCCTTGCTCGGACTCGGGTCGGTTACAAAACGAGCTGGCTCGGTTCGGTTCGGCTCGGTTATAAGCGAGCTTATTCGAGCCGAGCTTTATCTGAGCTTTTTCCGAACGAGCTACGAGCCGAATCCGAACTTCGAGCTTTTTGGACAGCACTAGTCACATCATTAGGGTTGAACAACGAAAGCTCCTCTGTAGCTGAAACGACAATAGGCTCACTGATATATGCGACAATCCAACATTTCCATATTAACCCCGTTAACCAGAAACTAATAGAAACGACACGAAATCGAACAATATCAAACTAGAAGGATTAAACTTGAACAAAATAAATATATAAGCATTTAAATTAAAAGGATTAATGTTGAAATAACACAAAATACTAAAATTTGACTTTTAAAGTCAAAATTCGAGTGGTAAATCAATGGGGAATTTGAAATTAACATTAATCCATCATAATTGATTGAATTAATCGTTCATAAAACTCATAATCATGATGATTAACGATTATTTTCAGTTAATAAGCCATCAATCATCGAATTAAAGCAATTAACAACTCCCAAAGTCGAGACCGTCACTAGTGGCTATAAAATCCATGCAATTCGATCAAGTTTCACACAATTGAACATCTAAACATTCTAGTCGGCACTTTTAGAGGCTTTTGCATCCAACAATTTGATTCTAGAAGCCACGGGAAGAGGATTTCGATCGAGATCTTGGCCGAACTCATACCTTTAATCGGACTACATCAATTCGAAGTCAAAACAGGTAAAAATTCGTTCCTACACAACCTAAAACACTCAACTAAGCAAAGCCCTAACATAATTGCATCAAACAACATCGAATTGCATGATTTCGATAATTAGAGTTCTTGAACAAGAACGAATTGGGGCTTTTGATCAAAACGAATTCAAGAATCAAATTAAATTATATAGACAGCTTCAGAATAATGTGTTTAATGAAAACCCTAAGTTAATTTGATCAAACAACAACGAATTGATGGATTTCTAATTCTAGGGTTCTTAAAACAAAACGATCTGGGGTTTATTAATCAAATGAATTCAAAAACCAAACCAAACTTCATCAGAAGGTTCATATTAACATAGTAAACGAAAGCCCCATGTCAATTTGATATCAAAACAACAAATTGTACGATGTTGGGTTCTAGGGTTCTTGAGACAAAAGGATTTGGGGATTTTGATTCAGATGAATGTAAAAATCAAATTAATGTATATCATCATGTTCGCAGAGTCTCAATTAGCAAAAACCCTGTGATAATTTGATCAAATAAAACCAATTTAAGTATAAACCACTTACGTGGGTTTAGGATAAAACTAGAGGTGTCAATTTTACCCATATCAAAGGAAATGGGTTGGTTTGGGTAAACAATTTTAGTATAATGGGTTGAAATGGTTAACATCATAATATTGAATGGGTTGAGATGAGTAGCACTTAAACACAATGCGGGTCAAGATGGGTAACCAAAAAATATGCAAATGCAATGGATTCAAACATTTAAGAATAATTAATAACATATTTGATGAGAAAATCACAAAAAATTATCCAAATGGACTATTTGTTTACTTGTAACACATCTTAAGTTAGACTAAATTGATATTTTTTAAAAACAATCCATTTACACCCGAACTGAATTTGCATAAAACCCGAATGGACCCGTACACATCCTGACCAGAACCTGATTTAACCCATTACCCAACCTGCCCATTTTGCCAGGCATAATAAAAACGAATTAGGGATTTTGATTTAGTTGAACTTGATATTCTAATTAACATTGCAGAATGTTTCGAAATCATCTGTTTACTAAAAACCCTATGATTCCAAGACTTGTTGATAATCAATTCAATTGATTTGAATTGGGTAATAACGAACTTGAGTTCGAATCGGGTTGGGGACAATTAGATCACAAAAACAAAGCCAAAACTTAAATTAAAGCTACCTATAGAGTCAGTTGAATCCTTGGAATAAAAGCCCTATTATTTCAGCTTCAAACGGGTTCGAATTGGGTACCTATTGGAGCTCGAATGATTCGGTTATGGGAACCAAGGGAAATTGACCTGTTAATGCTTAAAACAATTAAGATTTGAGTTTTGTTGCGAAACCCTAGAGGGCTGAGATGGTAGGAAGTGTGGGTTGTGTGTGGTAGGTCGTGGGTTCAAGCCACGCCTCTGCCATCTTTTTATAAAATCAGATTTTTACTTTTTCAACCATAACTTCCTCATTTCAAATCCGTTTTAACCCGTTCAAGTTGCGTTGGAACCGAAATGGAATTCCGAACAAAATGAATCAATAAAATTTACATTTCACCCCAAACCATAATCGCGTATAATTACGTGTGTTTAAACATAATCGTACGTACGTATACGATTTAAACAAACGAAATTGAAACCATACATACTTACGTACGTACGTTTCAAACAAACTAGTATACGTGTGTTGACACGTATGTGACCACAAACATGATTTGACATCCCGAATAACACAACGTTATTGTTATAACACAGATTCTTTGTAGAAGATTATCTATACGATTTCACAGACGCTTGATCATTCTGTTTGCTATCTAAGGTGCGTACACGGCCCCTTTTTACTTTTACTGTTTTGGGGGAGAAAACATGTGCAATCAAACAATTTTATATACATATCACTTGCATGAGTTAGTTGTTTACTATAAGTGCGAACATAACACTAGAAGTCCTTACATATCGAACCGCTTATTTTCTCGTAGTGCAAAGCGTGGTAGATGAGGATAGATTTTTTGGGTTTGACAAGCCTCATTTGGTAGATGGTAGGTCTACGCAAGTGTTTAACTAGCCAAATTCAGACATTACTATTGTTTGTGTTAGACAATAATGTAAAGGCAACAAACATTCAAACAGTCAGCTTTAGTGTCGACCACTTAAGTAAATTGTACAAATGACTAGCTATATGACTATGCAACTTGTGATTATGTTATCTGCATTACTTTCAAACATTTTATTCAAACATTTTATTCAAACATTTGAGATTATTCATACAAACCTGTGTATGCACCAACCTTTGTGTTGACTTTATTTGAATGTTCTCTCATGACGCTAAAACACGAGCACAAGCAAGACTAGGATAATGAGTCTCATGCATCAGCTTGTATTTAATTGTTGAAATTAAGCATTTGAACATTGTAATTTACATATTTGCAACTGTTATGTTTGTCTTGATTTTTCAAACGCTTCCGCAACATTAAACTTTGATTTTATGAAATAAGACTGAATTATGTTTGAAAGCATATGTCTTTCGCTATGTCTCATGACTGAGATCATATTTTGTCACGTCCTAAACGATATGATTCCGTTAGTGGGAAATTGAGGGTGTGACAATATCAGTAGATACAGATGCAGTGGTTGAAGTAGATGTAGAGGGAGCATCCTGATGGTCATCATCATCATCATCATCATCATCATCATCATCCCATTCAGGAACAACAGTGTCTTCAAAATCAGAATCTAAGTTATCATGCCTCCACCTTATCCTTAATGGTGCAACATAATCGGGATTGATGAGGTCGCCAAAAAGGAGACGAGATCGAGGCTTGGTGTCCTTGCCCCTGTATGATCTGACACGGTTGAGCGTAGTGTCGGTCTTGTGCTCGAACCGAATAATATCATCTTTGATCTTTGGCAGAGATCTGCAGTTGTGCGTCAATGATCATATGAAGAAAAAGAGGATGCATCAGATACTTCTTATCCCGCTTGAAGGGCACATTTTCCTTCATGTGTGTGAGTACAATCTCATAAAAGCTGATTGGTATGTTCAGCACTAGCCCTACAAAGGCAGACTACAGTGTCTCCCTCATCTTGTCAAATCATCTGTGCCTCGAGCCCAGGCAGTGTAATAATACGTGGCAAAGGTACTTGAACTAATGGTAAAGTTTCGCCTTGTTGAGGAAACCGATAGCAAGGTCGCCCACATGCAGCAGAGGATGCATTGACGGACAAGATACTTGTCCAATGTAAGTGGGTGTTTAAACAAGTCTTGAAAGCCACACACCCTCCTGATGTGCTCGGCAGAAAACTATGACATCTTGCCCACAAACCGTGCCATGGATAACATGTGGAGTCACTATGCAATCAATCTCAACAGATGACCAGAAAGATCTTTGACATCACAAGTATGGAGTACAGTTGGTGGAGATAGCATTGGCTATAACAATTCCATAGATTATGTAAAATTCACGTTTATTAAAGAGAAATTCGAAAGGGTTGCTCTTACGATTGTATACATACATACATACATACATACATACATACATACATACATACATACATACATACATACATACATACATACATACATACATACATACATACATACAAACATGATAGTAGTAGTGGTGGCGGCGGTGGTCTTCGTAGTAGCGGTAGTAGCCGTAGTAGAGGTGGTCGTCGTAGTGGTGTTCGTCGTAGTGGTGGTCGTCGTAGTGTTAGTAGTCGTGGTAGTAGTGGTAGTTGTAGTAGTGGTGGTGGTGGTCGTAGTAGTGGTGGTCCTTGTAGTAGTGGTAATAGTCGTAGTCGTAGCAGCAGGAGCATGAGTAGTAGTAGTAGAAGCAGCAACAATAATAATAATACTAATACTAATAATAATGTTTTTAAAGTTTTATATAGTAAGTTTTGTAAAATAATGATATATCTTAACTATGTTAAAACATTCTCCCAATATATAAAAAATTATTTATATGAATATTATGTCTATTTTTATAAAGTACATAAATTTTATAAAATTTAAAAGGAATTATAAAAATTGGAATGACCATTAATGCCAAAAAATAAATCAATATTTAATAACAAACATGGAAGGACTATTTTTGCCAATCCCTCAAAGTAGTCTCCTTCCCCAACCGGTTTGCTCCATCTTCCTCCCATGGATACCCACAACCCACCTAACCTCTTTAGCTCACAATTAGCGGATAACTTTAACAAAGTTTGAATTTTAAACAACCACGAAGATCTTGGGATCAATATCAAGCTCCAATTCGTCATTAAAAAGTTAAATTAATGTTAATTAAAAAGCTCCAATATCAAGCCTAAAACCCTGTAATCGAACGAGAATTAAAAATCAATTTAAACATGTATAAAAATTAAATTAAATCGACTAGTATGTTACTTTGAACATCTTGGAACTTGTTGGAAAATAAGGACTCATGAGCCATAACCACTGTTCCCTGTAAATAAACCCTTTGCCTTAATCCAAGTGAATAAACTCATTGCCGTAACAACTGAACCCTTAGCCTTAACCACTATAAATAACCCCTGATCCTAACCACTAAACCATGAACCCCAATCGAGGAGAACAGCCCTGAAACCACAATCACGGAGAACAACCCTTGAACCCCCAACCATGGAGTCCCTTTGAAGAATAACCGAGGATCAAGCACTGAAGAATACAACAGCAGATGAACAAGAACGGAAGATAACCGCAAAAGACTAAAGGCTTAAAAACCACTTGAGACTAGTTTAGTTTTATTCTGTTGTAAATAAATGTAATCCGTTATGTATTTTACTTTAGCCAGTGCTTGTAACTTTTGTATTCCGTGGTTGTAATTTTCTTTTTGATGTCACTATCATGGCGACGTCACCCCACTGTATTCGTCGGGTATTTAATCCCCGAAATTATATGAATAATTAAGGATTTTGTTGAATGTTTTATTTTGTCTTCTGATTTTCTGAATACCCTATGTGTGGTTGTTGCTATCTGACCACAAGGGAGGTACTTGTTACTTCTCGTTGCGTGTCTAGTGAAATGCTTCTCAGTTGAGAAGCATGAACGAGTCTTCTAGATAAGACTGATTAAATTAGAAGATTATTTTAATCGACTTAATTAAAAGGTCTAATAACTATTCAAAATTGATGGTATTTCAATCACGATAATCATGATACCAAACCCGATAGTGATTCTTTCGATTTGTATAATTATATTAGAGTGATGGAATGCGTTCTTCAATCGGCATGTGTTAACCATTTTCTATTATTTGAAGGAAATGTCAAGATTCAAGAATTGGGAGTAGTTTCATGTTCTATTTCTCTGCCCGATCAGGGTTGTTTTTACTCTTTTCTCACCCAGGAGTAAAACCATTTGCCCTCAAGTTTTCTGTTGGATACTATCAAGTGGGGGAATTGTGAAACCGGTTTCTATACGATATTAGCCAGTACCCGGTTATTTATGCATCTGTACTAACACCACACATAGCCTCACAATTACCCGACCGTGTCATCAAAACTACAATTCTATTATTTACCTGTTTGCATAGTAATTGAAACATAAGAATTGTTTGATTTATAAAACATGACCGACAATGGTTAGTACGACCATTTTTGGTATGGGTAAGAGTCGGTCAGTCGCTATTTAATTATGTATACTCTTTTTTTTATGATTAGTTACTCTTCTGGTGCACAAAACTATGTTATTCCAATAATAAATAAAACTTTTATAGACCTAATTTTTTTCTTAACTCAAATCAAATAAAGAATAAACAAAATAAGATTTATTTCCAACAACTTATTTCTCTCACATATAAAGAAGCAGTTTTGTATAAGCAAATTGGTGGTAGCTTTTTAATAATCATTAACTCTTAATAAATCATATTTTTCTAGATGTAATCTTAAGTATGAATAACTAAAATATTACCTTTTAATGTTACATCTAAAGTATTTAAACTTTTTTTTATCTCTTAACTGTTAAGAGACTATTAACTATTAAAAGATTATGAACTATTAAGAGCTACTTTTTTAATGATCATTAAAAGACTACCAACCAACTCGAGTATTAAATCAAAACACAATAACCACGTTTTCCAAACAATGCTTCAAAAGTTGCCCACTTTACATTATACATCATAGCATTTTTCGATCCATTTCATTTTAAAGACTATTTAATTTCATAAAATAATTCCATTTCGATCTATTTATTTATAAGTAAAAATATGTTAGAATCCTATGTTATAATACAATATTTTAAGTTTTAAGTAAATAATAACACTCAAAAGAAATGAAAAGAAAAAGATAACGAGCACCTTAAATGATGACATGTAACGACACAAGTTATTTATTTATTCGAACCAAAGGGCATTTGTTGTAATAGTATCAGGGTATCTTAAGGTGTTCCTCTCTAAAATTAACAGATGATTCAAGTCATATAGTGAATATAAAAAGATGGGGAAATTTTGTTTTTACAAAAAAAAAATATTATTATTATTTATTCAAAATACAAAAACAATACATATTCCTGAAAATATCGAAAATTTTCATGTATGTATAACCAATACGATATCAATGGTAGATTATCTGATACCATAATGAAAATACTACAAATAACAAGATCATTTTTTTTAATGCAGGTATCAAACATAAAGAATACAAATACTTACACGATTATAATACTTTACTTATGGGTTGTTACCTTTTATTTCTCTCATCACTGGAATCATGTTTCACAACAACGAATCGTCTTGGTAATATATGGAGGAATCTTGGATGGGTAACGAAGGCGGGGTTCCTGGCGGAATAGAGGCGGCACCGTTTTCACCAGCGCACACACATAGAGCCTCCGCATCACGAAGAATAGGATCGAGGTCTATTTGACCGCTTAACTCGTTGATGAATTTTAAAAGGGTATCGAAGTCCATTTGCTCCCCCATTATTTCGGCACGATGTCTTTTAAGGATGGCTATGCATACATAAAGATGAAGATGCTCGCTAGGATAGTGAGTCCATAAAACCTCCCATAACCTTAGCGTTTTTTCGTATTCAAACTCCCTGAGATAACATGAAAAAAATTATAGGAACGGAATTTTGTCTAAAATCAAAGATGGAGTTTCTATTATAAATCTATTAATAAGAATTAGAAAAACGAATGGCACAATTTTATTAGAATAAGATCGTGTGGAGTGTAACCAAACACAACCTAAGAGGTCATTATGGTGGTAAAGTGGTGTGCTCCCCAATCAAAGGTTCAAAATCCTACAGGATCCATGTTCTAGTGATTTTATCGTAGAAAAATCTAGGTGGTGTTGTTTAATATATATATATATATATATATATATATATATATATATAGGGCATGTATAATTCGTAAACTGGGTATGTTTGTTTGTATAATTTGTAAACTCTTAAAGTGTAAAGACACAAAAATCCATAACAATAAATCAAAATCTTTTTCCTTCGTTATCATTATTACACACACATATATATATAAATATTACTTTCGTCTTTTATTTATATGTGCAAATTCACATGCCTTAGGAAACTTGCACGTGACATTTATAACCAATACATGTGTAATTTGCAACTCAAAAAAGCACTAAATACACATGTAACTTTCTTAAAACATGTGAATTTACGAATACACGTAAACAACAAAAGTGTTTCGCAAGCGTAATAATGATATTTGAAAACAAAAACAAAAAGTTAGATTTATATAGATGAGTTTTCTTAGGATTGTACTCTAATAGAGGATTTACAAAAGGATACAAGTTTTATATGTATATGTGTGTGTATAAATTTCCCTGTCGGAATCAGCTTTGGTACAGCCAATGGCAATTGAATGAATTTTTTTCAATGGGGCCGGAAAACGGTCAAGGAGAAACAATTGGGCTCAATATCAGAAACCTATTCTTGAAGAGTGATTGTGATAAAATGAGAAAGGGACACAATTTGAGTGAAGCCTATACCTGGCTCAAGAAGTCATAGCCGTATACCATGCTTTATTAAACTAATAAAACACATTAACAAGAAAAATGTTAATCAGGCACAAGAGATGATGAATAAACTTGCCTTTTGAATTGAATAAGAATCCAGCGGAAACAGAAGAAATAGTTCAAGCAGTCATTCTGCTTAAAGTAGTTATGTAATGGACTGTCCAACAGCTCCACTAACTGTGAATATCAAAAGAGGAAGGCATGTTAGAAATTTATAATATCAATAAAAATCCTACCAATAACTTTCTTATAAGTGGATCCATATATAGACAATAACAAGTTCAATATATCAACATGCCATTTTCAGCAAGTAACTAAAAGTTAAAGGGACTATACTGCTAAAATGTCAAAAGTTGCATGGTTTTATTCCATCATTAACCCTTAAGTTCTTAGTATGGGACAGAATAGGAATGTTCGGGCCAAGCAGCTGACGCACAAACACTTTCTGATTCTTTCTTTTTTTCTTTTTTGCTATTAAAAAAAATTAACGTGTAAAACGATATTAGAATAAATATAGTGTTACAGTAATAAACCTTACGTATTTTATTAAACGATGATAGGTTTCATGCACTTCGAATACCTTTAGGAAACTTTCGACCCAATTTTGGTTTATCTAAAAATAATAACTTTGTCCAAAATGACAGTAAACTGAAAGGGGTCAAAACCGCAGCCCATGGCTTCATGTTTAAACAAACAAAGCATATAGCACACAATGTGTAATTAAAATGACACATGGTAGGATTAGATAGAGGACCTTGGACAGTGCAAAAAGTTGAGAGTGCATGCCACTCTGATCACGGTTGAAATTTGGTCCAAGTCGTTCCAATAGGGAAACAAAACACCAGAATGCTTCTGATTCATCTTTCATGATGAATAATATTGGCGAAAGGAGATCACTCATGCCCTAAGAACATGTATTATATCTGTTAGGATGTAAAACGTAAACTTCTACATAAGAACCACCATGTCTAGAACATTAGCAAGTAAATCAATAGAACAAACATCTTCAAATTTTCAAAAGTTAAATAATAAGAGTAATGGCATTAATAAAACAGCAATACAAATCAACTATTTTCTAGCAAATTGGATTTTAATAATCTAAACTATGGTTATTGGCCAAGAAAAATCTGTATTAACAATTTAACCAAGAATAATCCCAAACTTTCACTGTCAACAGCAATCATATTAGCAAAATCATGAAATAATACACTTGATTTATACTCAATCTTGCTTGTAGGTTCTCTCATTTAATTTAAAATTATTATTGTTGTTGAAATGGAGTGTGAATCTAGTGTAATATTGTTATAATTTTGCTATCAGGTTGCTCTAGATAACAAAAGTGAATGTTGAGATTATTATTGGTTAAATTATCATGGATTATTTTTGACCAATAAACTATAGCTTGGATAATTAAAATCCAATTTCACTTTTGGGTTACCTCTTTTTATCTGTCTCTCAAACAGGTAAAAAAAATTAGCTAAAAATAAACAGGTCGAATGTCACCCAAAAGAAAACTTTTTTAAATTCATAAAACCACCAGAATCATTTAGTCAAAAAATATTATTTTTGAATAATATAACTTTAGTAATCATATTTAACATACTCAGTACTAACTAATTTAATCATGTTTGACATGCTTAACTCTTGATAAAAAAAACGTACTATTGGACAAACAAGTGTACCGGATTGATCTAACCAAAGCTGTCCTGTTTTAACCCATAACATAAATTACAGAGACTTGAACTTGTTTTTATTATGATGGTGACAGGATAACTCTGGCTACATCAGCAAACCCCAAGGACCTCTTTGTCAGTTACAACACTAACCATTTCATGCACATGGAAGAAAAGCCACCATGATTCCATGCACACACATATGACCCTTGGATTGATTGTTTTCTTTATTTCTTTGTTAATTTCCAATTGTGCTTTAATTCCCGTAACTTTTGTTCCTTATTTATCTACCATGTTTAGTGGAGTCATGGGTGGTTATGGTTTCGATTGAATTTTCTGTATTAAGACAAGAGTATGGAATGAAAATACATATACATTTGCATCAATTGTTTATCTAGAGTCTCATGAATAGGAGTCTTGTCCCATATCCTAGCTAACTCATTTTTGCACTTAGAGTTATGATCAAAGGCACGATAATTTTTGCAATGGTGAAATCCGTAAATGGAATCAATCCATTTCGCATTGCTTTATCGAGTGATGAAGCTATAGCTCGATTTATTCGTTGTTTTCAAAATCCCTAGCATTTATATCCTGGTCAGTGTTGCTCATGACAAATTAATTACCCAACCTGCCCCACCCAGCATGGCCATTATGCCACAGCCAGGATCAGTCCTTCAAGTGATCATGTGCAAAGCAAAATGAACTAAGAATGGCTGTGTATTACCTGACAGTAGCCAAGATCAAAGTTATAGAATGAGTACGTCAACAATATGTCATGCATTAGGCGTACATTTGGATTGTCATCACCCTCATAGAATGGGAGTGACCTGTCAGTCCTTACCTTAAAACATAAGTAAAACATGTAACTATCAATAAATTGACCCCAATCAAAAGTGGGAATTTACTGGGTATGTTTGTTTATTTAATCTATGATATACCACATCTTTATCGATAAGACCCTTCCTTTCTTTAAATTTTGTAAATCTTTTCGCCTGTTCTGGGGAAATGCTCTGCAGGAGGAATCAATGACAAATAAAATATAATATTCCTTCAAATAACATGGGGGTGACAACCCTGACATGACATGAACCAAACATGAAATGAGCATGTTAGGGTTGGGGCTTAATAGGTTCAGGATGTAAGCGGGTTGACATGGATAGCCAGTTATAAAAAGAGGACGGGTTCAGTCTGCTTTACCAACACATCATGCATACTGCTACAATTGAAAAATGCAAGACCGGAAGCACTAATCTGATCTAGTATTAGATTCTTCTAATTTTTTTTACTTTTCTAATATCATTGACAATAGTCGTACAAACGGCAAGTCAGCTGGTTTATAAATGTTACTTAGGGTTCGATTTAGACACGATTAAACTAATCATGTAAAAACCAAACACATCAAGGATTTCCATATGCAGTAAAACGATAAAAGCCGAATAGAAAAACATCAATTTCTGCGGGCAAGGGAAGAAAAGAGCCCATAACATAGTTCTAAGGCGCTCATTTGCATAAAGATGAAGCACATACCTGCCATTGGTTTTTTATTGTCTCATACTCTGACTTTTTAACTAAAACAGCATACTCCCTCTCCGCATATGTAGAATCATATGAATAATATCCTAATAAAAAAGTCCAAACCTGAAAATCGTGCATCACTAAAAGGTTTAGTTCCACTAATGCAAATAGAGAAATAAAAACACAATAAATAGCACGATAAACAAACCTTTTTCCGCAAGTTATGCTCCACTCCCCCATAGAATATTCTCTTTTTCAAAGCATTTGGATCTACAATACGGCCTTCAGAATCCAAAAAGGTTGACCACTGCATAAAAAAGCATCAGCAGTCAAAGAAGTATTCTTAAGAGTGAAATAACCATACCAACAGATACAAATACAATTCAGTAAGTGAAAACATTATATTTCTCTTCAATGTAAACAATAATCAGATCTGCAAAATTTGCTTCTTCCACCAGATAAAGTGGTAAAACAAGATACTTGAAACTGTTGGACTAATCTTGTAAATATCAAATAGTTTAAGGGTTAAAGTTAAAAAATTTAGTTTTTAATTGTTTTAGTTTATTTAATTGAGTTTTAGAGTTTTAGTTAAATTGTGTTTTTGGTTTAGTTTGAGTCTGGCAGAATTTTTAGGATTAGAATTTGATTTGGTTTGTGTTTTGTTTTACTATATATAGAGTTAGGAGTTTTTGGTCTACTTGTACCAGATTTTTGATTCAATAAATTTATATTTCTGGTTCACGATTTTGCTTCATCTTCTATTGATTTTGATTCTGAAAAACAAAGGCTCTGATTTCATCAATTGGTATCAAAGCGGAGGGTGTGATCAAGAGTTACAACCAGAGAAGGTGCCAATTGCAACTGTGTGCCAATTATTCAGTTGAATCGCATTCAATCAGATGCGACTGAAGTAAATCAAGGAAGTTTCAATTGAGGCTGCTTCGATTATTCAGGAAACAATGACGTGAACCTGTGATCATAGTTGTCAAAGGCACAAGGCGCACTCAAGGCGCATAAGCCGCGCCTGGAGACTAGGCGTGAGGCGCAAAAAAAGCGAGGGCTTTTTTAAACCAGGCGCATAGTATTAAGTTACCATTTTTAGAGGTTTGACATGAATTAAGCTTAAAAATTTTTAAAAAAATATATAAAGTCTAACTATAAGACAATTAATAATCTAGTTATAAGAATTTTTTTTAAAATATAAAACCTTTTTATGGTAGTTTTAGACTGGTTAATGGTTGGATTTTTTTGAACTTGGATATTCCAAAATTTTGCCAGGATCTAGCCGGAAAGTCACCGGAGTGCGCCTAGGCTGACACCAGGCTCCTTTCATGCGCCTGGCTTTTTTTTGGGGCCTAGGCGAGCGCCCAAGGGCTTTTGACAACTATGCCTGTGATAGGTTCGAACGTCTTGATAGAGGCTGCAAGATCTAATTGCATGAAGAAATCAAGAATTTTGATCAGACCTGTGCGATTCAAGTAAGAACGATCATAGGGAAGAGGTTGTGATAGGTTCGAATTTGGGTTGAAGGCTGTGAGAGCTTCAATCAGGTTCTTGTTGAAGGCTATGAGAGCTTCAATCGGATATTTGGTGAAGGATGTGAGCTAGATAGGCTGACCGAGAGCTATGAGAGATTCAATCAGTTACAACCCTGTGCGATTCAGAAGCTGGGGAAGCTATGAATTCTATGCCTCCTAAGTACTTACCAATCGTTGCTTCAATTGAGCAATATTTTGAGATTGAGAATATGGCATGTGAAGAAGTGATGGGTCGTTTGAAGGCTTATGAGGAGCGTGTGAAACTCCAAGAAGACTTGAGAGATATGTCCGTGACAAACTTCTACTTGCTCATGATAATCAACAAGTTAAAGAGAAAAAAAGGAAGGTGTGGTAGCTGTGATTGTTGCCAACAAAACCATGGGAAAAGCAAAAAATTTTTAGCTGAAGTGGGCCGTGAGGGTCAAAAAGGAAGAGAGCAAAAGGGGCAACATGATAAGTCACGGGTCAAGTGCTATAGATGTGAAGATTTTGGTCACTACGATTATGAGTGTCCAAAATCAAGGACAAAGGAAGAAGCCAATTTAACTCAAGATATCGTTTTGGGCCAGCATTATTGTGATAAAGGAATGAGTATTACAAGATTAGGGGAGTGATTGTTGGACTATTCTTGTAAATATCAAAGAGTTTAAGAGTTAAAAGTTAGAAAGTTTACTTTTTATTGTTTTGGTTTATTTAATTAAGTTTTAGAGTTTTAGTTGAATTGCGTTATTGGTTTAGTTTGAGTCGGCAGAATTTTTAGGGTTAGAATATGATTTGGTTTGCGTTTTGTTTTATTATAAATAGGATTAGGACATTTTGGTTTCCTTGTACCAGATTTTTGATTCAATAAATTTGTATTTTATGGTTCACGATTTTTTTTCATCTTCTATTGACTTCGATTTCTGAAAAACAAAGGCTCTGATTTCATCAAAAACCATTTCAAGGAGTTCCCAGAAGTATACTAATGGCTCGTAAAGGGTCTAAAGAACTTGCTACAGCATAAAAAAGTGAATCTTATCTAGAGAGAAGTGCTCATGGAAAACTCATTATGTATATCGACTCATGATGCAGTATTTGATCATTTCTCATGAGCATGTACAAAAAAGTATGTCTCACCTCTTGAAGCCCTAAAGGACGTTGTCGTGGTTGTCCCCATACCAGTGATAATTTATCAAACTGCCAAAAGTAAAAAGAAAAGAGAACAAAGTAAGAATCAAGATCAATATTGATCTGTTAACACTCATCAAAAGGGCAGTATACGGATACTCATACAAAGTTCATAGATGCTAAATGTTTGCAAACTAATGAGTTTTTCATGACTTTATGATTGTATAATCATGATCAAATACTAAAATCACAAGTTTGCAACAGAAAAGTAACACATTAGTATTTCTATTTTGGTTAATTATCATAAGAGCCTGAGTATTATTGAACAGAAGGCAGAAGTTCATGTTCATGCACCCATAATGTGCCAGACATGCAGCATGCATTTTCTTAGCTTAAAACCAACTTTTCCAAATTTTATATAAAACATACCGAACAATTTTCCAAATTATTAATCATCCTTGCAATAAACTATTGTTTGTGGAGAAGACGATCAAGAATGAAGGAATTAGGGAAGACAGAAGAAAGAAGACCAATTATTTGAAGTTCTATAGGTGTGAAAGAAGTGAAGTAGTACAAATAGCTTGCTTAAGTTTAGCATAATTACATACATGTAAATAAAACCATTTAACGATTTTTCAAAATTAAAGTAAAACAAACAAACTTACCCAGTATATTCCCAGTTTTCAATAGGGTCTGGGGGAAAGGATGGAGACAAACCTTACCCCTATCCCAACTGGGATAGAGAGGCTGCTCCGAAGGAGTCTGATAGAGATCCTAGTCTAATTAGTACTTAATTGTCTTTTATATTTGTGGAAGGGGGTAAGTGTAATTGCTATTTCTATAAATAGAGGTATTAGTCTTTTGAGAGGAGGAGAAATATTGTTAAGTGATTAGGCTCATTGCATTTGCATGAGAAGGGCATAGCCCTAGGACCACTTGTGGTTGTTATCTTTTGTATTTTCTTTATATTGCAATATATTCAATATTTTCATTTCATCATCATCGATCTATCATCTGAACCCTATCATTGGTCCGACCTGCCTCACACCAGCCATTTTGTCACCTTCCCAATCGATTCCTATTTCATCTCAACGCTCTCATCATCATCGTCGTCACCTACCGTTCTTCACCATAATTGATTTCGATTTCGATTTCAGCTGTAAGGAATCTAATCGTCGAGGCGTCGCCGTAGCTCTCCAATTTCAAGCAATTGTCGATCGATTCTCCTGTTCAGTCGTTCAATTAGCCGCCGATTTTGGGTTTTTCTGATTTCAAATTCATCTTCTCACTTCTGATTTCATCTCCACTGGGTTTTCTCGTCGCCCTCGTTAACCAACGTCTGACGATTGCTCCTTGATTTTCCACTATGGTCGCCCGATTAGCCATCGTTTTCATCTTCCTTCAATTTCAATTTCATCTTTCTGTTTATGCTTTGTTTCAATTAGCCTATTTCAACACACGCTCATTTTTTTTCCCAATTAAGTCCTTCGACCATGGTGAATCAAAATTCTCGATTAGATCTTCATGAGCAACTTCACTTCTCACTGACGATCGCAATGAAGCAATTGAGTTCCGCAAAGTGGTTTTGGCGTGGATGAAATCTCAGGGGAAGCAACCGGTAGATACATCTGGCTCTTCTGGAGGGCTTTTCTCGGGTATGGGTGGAGGACCAGATCTAACAGAGCCATCGACGGGACTTCCTTGGGCTGTCAAGAAGGTGAAACTGCCATAATTTAGTGGCTTCGATCCTCAGGGGTGGATTCAAAAGGTGACTCTCTATTTTGACATCAACACCCCTGATGATTTGCGCATTCGATTGGCTCAATTGAGCATGGTTGGGGCCGCTCAACACTGGTTCACAATCATCACTCAGGTACATGATTCCATCTCTTGGACTGATTTCCAGTCATAATTACTTCAACGATTTAGTGGAATGGAGATCAAAAATCCGTATGAACAATTGGCTACCCTTAAACAGTCAGATTCCATTTATGATTACATCGATGATTTCGAGTATATACTATCTCTTGTTCCTCGGTTACCGGAATCCCAATCTCTTGGCTATTTATCGTGGGGTTGAAGACTGATGTCAAACAGCAGGTCCGTTTACATCGTCCTACATCTTGCATTGATGCGATGTCTTTGGCTAAGGATGTTGAGTTCATGCTTCGGCCATCAGATTCCAGCACGCTGCTGTCTCGTTATCGGTATACTGCACATACAGGGCTGTCTTTGTTGGATTTTGGGGCTGGGCAGCCTCGGTTACCGGAATCCCAATCTCTTGGCTATTTATCGTGGGGTTGAAGACTGATGTCAAACAGCAGGTCCGTTTACATCGTCCTACATCTTGCATTGATGCGATGTCTTTGGCTAAGGATGTTGAGTTCATGCTTCGGCCATCAGATTCCAGCACGCTGCTGTCTCGTTATCGGTATACTGCACATACAGGGCTGTCTTTGTTGGATTTTGGGGCTGGGCAGCGACCGTTGCACACTATGCTTTCCAAATCTGTTGGGAAATTTGGACCTACCAATGGTCAAGTCAGCTATCGTGATCGCGGGGTTCGTTCTTTATCTCGTACCGAGTGGGAGGAACGCAGGAAGAAAGGTTTATGTTACAAGTGTGGGCAACTCTATGGTCCATCTCATAAATGCCCGGAGGGAAAACTTCATGTGTTGTTGCTCGGGGATGATGAGACTGATGGACTCGAGGGGCTGCATTTTCAGTTGGCACATATGGATCCTTCACATTCGGATGGGGAATTTTCTACCAAGCCTTGAGGACAAGTCTTGTGTTATGGGGGCAGTATTGATAGAGATCCTAGTCTAATTAGTACTTAATTGTCTTTTATATTTGTGGAAGGGGGTAAGTGTAATTGCTATTTCTATAAATAGAGGTATTAGTCTTTTGAGAGGAGGAGAAATATTGTTAAGTGATTAGGCTCATTGCATTTGCATGAGAAGGGCATAGCCCTGGGACCACTTGTGGTTGTTATCTTTTGTATTTTCTTTATATTGCAATATATTCAATATGATCTATCATCTGAACCCTATCAGAGTCCCCTCAAAGTTTTCGTTTGAAGTTAATCATCCTAACACTTTTAACATTATTTTCACAAAATAAGTAAAATAACGTTAAAATTAGAGCAATTTTACTTTGGCCCCTAGAGGGCCCACACATATACATCCCAACACTTTTTCAAAATTAAAGTTCTCTAGTGAAATAAGGAATTAGGGAAAACTGAAGAACACCCATGGGTACTTCTACTATAGTGGAATACTACATCTTGCAAACATTTCAATTCATCCTAAAACAAAATGAGTAATAAACCTAGAGTGTGTCATAATGTTGTTTGACTAATGGTTAAATAGCCAAATCAAACTTATGTTGCACCCATGTTTTCATATCTATTGGATTAAAAGTTGGACTGTAGTCCTCATTTATTAGTTATTTAATTAAGCTGATTTGTTACTCCTTTCAATCGATAACAAAACATTCTGCTTGGATTATGTCCTCTGATTGGATCATACCTCCAAACATCTAGTCTAGCTTTTATAAGTAAAAATAAACCTTTTCATTTGCCATGAACATGAACTAAGATTTTAACGACACCAGGTTTAATTAAAACTTTTCAGCTTACCTATAAACAGTACTCCTGATTGTTCTTAGTAAATACCCTATATTATACTGAAACCCTCTCTAAATAATAAATATCTACTTTTTAACAGAATAATCAATATATTTATCGACTTTTCAGCTTCCCTATATTTATATATTACTTTGGATTTTTCATAGTACATACCCTATATTACATTGAAACCCTCTAAATAATAAATATCTATTTTGTAAAATTGAATATGTTATTCATTTATCAAAAAGTAAATAACCTTGACGAATGAGTCTTTCCCGGTCGGCCGGCCCCAAGGGTATTGCTTTATTGAAGTTTAATTGTACCTTAAAACTAAGTTTTCAACATGCTAATATACACTTATATTATGACAAAAAGTAACTTCCTTCTTCCAAATAGATCTTTTTGATAAGATTTTTACCTCTAAAGGATCAGAAGGTACAGGAACTTTCTTGGGAACAATTTCCACATCATTGGAGGTCATTTCCTGTGACTGGTGTTCTTTGGAAGCCCAATTAGTCCTCCTTTTCTCATTAGGACCATGACCATCAACAAGGCTCTCACGAAAAAGCTGAGAGGTTGTCTCTCGAGCAAACCTTGTGACAAGAGAAAATTTCTCCAATACTTGGATTGAAATATCTCGAGCAGGATCATGACTTTTTTGTCTCTGCTTGTTGTTTTGTTGCATACTACTCAGATGACCATCTGCTGAAGTATATTTATCCTCCAAATTGCCATAAGAGGGAGAACTTGAAGATGAAGGTGTTCTGTTTGCAAGAGATCCTGGAAGCGCCAATGAAGACAAAGTTTTCTGACAAGGCATATATAAACAACATAAGTAAAAGGAGCTTCAAACAAAGTTCAATAACCACTAAATTAATATGAACCCAGAAAAATAAGGATATATGATCTAAATCAAAGAGGCTTAGAAACTAGCAGAAATGAAACTGCACCTGAAGAGGATCTTGAAAGTTATTTACAAGAAACAGATTTGCATCTTCTGAAGATCTGGGGCAAAACAATTCTAATTAGAAACTATCTAACAGACTTAAGAGCAAATAATTAGCAGCAACAATTTTTTGATTCACACATCTTTTACAGTACTTTAAGCATTATCTTAACTGGACGAACAAGCAATACAAATTATAAGAAAAAAAAAAAAGAATTCAAAATAACAGATGCCATGTAATCTTAAACGACAGGGCAGTAACCAGTCCAAACTAGGAGGCATCACTTGTTTGGTGTAACTAAAAGGCCTTTGTGATAGATATTAATTACAATATATAACTTGTATTGCCAGATTTTGATATTATTAATTGTTTGGCCAATGCAACACCAGCTCCTTTACAAGCATCACATGCAAAAAGATCTTTTTGTATCAATTTCTAAAGGGGGAGAGAATAACATACAGTGAGATCTCATCTAGGATTAATATGTAACATGTTAGTCTCCCACAATGCATGCAATTGCTGATATTATAATCGAAAATAAAAGGTTTCACTCCAGAATAGCAAGGGTTCATGCGATAATACTTATGAAGAGTAATATGCCTGCACAACAGTAAGACCACATTGGAATTCACAAGGAGCCTACATAAGAAAAACCACCAACCTGACAATAAGAACATGTTGCTTAATTGTAGCTAGAAACTCTCGTACTCCACCACTATAAAAGTAGAGTGGAGGGAACGCTAAACCTGCACATACTTTTGGTCAGACTGAAATTAAGTAGATAATATTCTAAAATATGATGATTTTGAACATTGTCTGCCAGACCTTCCCAAACAAGCAGGCATAAAAAGTAGCCAAAAAAAATGCAATTAAAATATTCATAAATACATGGAAAACTAGCAAAAAAAATATGTTCAAAAAAAAAATGTTCAAAAAAAACAACAATTAGCAGCATTGTATGTGGGTTTAGAGAAGAAGAGGGTGCCATGTTTCTTTTCTAGTGTCTAGGAAGTCTTATGTCAACATATCAACTTAAACATTAAAAAGAAAACCGATTGTCAGAAACACAGGAGCCCTTAATGGTAAGTTGCTAGAATTAGTGGTCGATCTTAGAAGACTAAGTGCACAAGTAGCATGTCATCAAGAGACTAGGTGGAAAGAGAAAAGAGATACAAAGTTTAATGCCTATAAGTTTTGGTATTCAGTATTGGACTGGGCAAAAAAAGGGATGGAATTTTAGTTGCCAGAACTGCAAGATAATGTGATGGAGGTAAGCTGATACAACAATAGCATCAAGAATGGTTCTAGGGGAAGAGGTGGTAGAACTAGTTAGTGCTTGCGCACCACACTTGGGTTAGGGGAGAGAGAGAAGAGAGAATTTTGGGATGATATGAATGACGTTATGAGGACCATTACAAGGGATGGAAAATTTGTATAAGAGGAGATTTTAATGGACATATAGGTAATTAGAAGTATGGTTTTCCATTGGTGCACAAGGGTTTTGGATTCGGCACTTGAAATGAGAATGACAGCGTTCTTTTGGACATTGAAGTGGCTCATAACCTAGATATCTTAAACTTGATTTTTAAGAAGAGAGATTCACATTTGATCACGTTTAGTAGCGGAGGACGTGACACGCAGATTAATTATCTGTTGATGCGACAAGGCGATCGTCGTAAGTGGTTGGACTGCAAGGTGCTTCCTTGAAAGACAATGGAGATGCAATGGTGGCAAGAGGGTACACCATCAATCTTCGCAACTATCTCCATGGATGGTACGTTTGTGGCTGATTTTGATTTGATTACTCTACTTTTATATTAGATTTTCAGTGTTCTAATACATGATTGACTTCTTTTGTTAAATTACATCTAAACTTAATAAAATTCCAAATTGCAGTCGCAATTGGGTTACAGTTTCTGGTATTTCATTTAGGATTCTTCCAAATTACTTTTAAACACCAAGGTATGCCTTTTCATATATATAGGGGAGGGTTTCGAAAAAAAACTCGTTACTTTGGAGAAAACTAAGAAAACTCTTACTAAACAATCAATTTTTAAAAAAAATAATTCATGATTTTTTGTTATTAGCTTAGAAATGTTATAAAAAATTTTTTTTTGGTAAAATTATGTAGATCACGAAGTTATGTATATGTAACCTATAAAGTTACATATATGTAACTCATATATGAAGTGTACAAGTTACATATATGTAATCAATGAGTTACATATATGTAATAACATCAATTACATTTATTTTTTTCTTTTTTTCTTTTTGTTAACAAATCTAATCTTATAATAAAACAAAATGTAAAACAAATAACGAAAAACGAAATTGATTGATAACAATTGTGATTAGTTTTCTAAGTTTTCTCCAAAATGAAGGTTTTCTATGGAACCCTCCCCTATATATATATTTTTAAGTCTATTCCCAACTCATCACTCTCCTTTATCATCTGCAACAAGAAGCAGTTTAGCATTTTGGTGTGCTTAATAAAATAGCAATGTTAAAAATTGACATGAAAACCTAATATCATATGGTACGATTCATTACCACAAAACTGGTACTTGGGCATTTTAATTCATTAGTTAATACATGTAAAAGGAATTGGTTTAGAGTTGTTAATGATGAATATAATAAATCCAACAATGCAAAAGAATGTAACAGCCTACCTGATGATACAACAATGACGTACTGCCACCCAATTGTTGGTGTATGTCGACGAATTGACTGGATATCAGAAAACGATAATGCTCTTATAGTGTACAAATTTTTGTCTGCATAAAGCAACATTGATTATCAGATCCACACATCCAAAACAAATCACACATAATGCACAATTGCATATACATATAAGGAGTCATATATATACATTAATACACATAGGTACATCAAAAATAATTAAAAGATGAGGCTAACCTCTCCCAGACAGCCTCGCATTTGAGCTTTGGCCTGTATAAGGCATCCATGTCTACTATGACAAAAGTATATATTATTGTCATAATAAAACAACTAATAGAAGATGAATCACCAAAAATGGACGTTACTTCACAACATGAAAGCATTACCATAAATAGTGAAGAACCTTGCTTTAACAATTTTAAACGCCCACTGATCCTTTCTGCAGCATATTGAGTTGGATGAATTGTCACATTATCCTTCAGGTACACTATTTCTGCATCTTCTAGATCACTATAAGAACTTCGCTTGCTATCGTCAGCACGAGTCATGCTTGAAGAGCCCTAAAATATACCCAAATCAAGTAGCATGTAAGCATACAAGATGTGGGTTTCCTAACAAATCAAAGTTAAAGCAAATAAATGTACCAATTAGATAACAAACAGACTATGATCCATTATCACTTGAAATTCAAATTTTCTATCCAAAACAATTATTTGTTGATAAAAAATTGCATCAGATTTATTCTTGACCTAATCCACACACCATTGGTGCAAAATAAGTTTTCTAGCCGGCAAAAAAATAGCCTTGGTAGTTTCCAGAAAACAATTTTTGGAAGCCTATTGTTGGTTTAAAAATAGATACTTGTATACCTGATAAAAGCAAAGCAAGAGAAGGATAATTGCATGCAGATTTTAAGTTGTTGTCTGATTACTAAAATATCTATAACATATTCATGCTCTCCAAAACCTAGTTAAGAATTTCACATCATTAATTTTAACATAGAAGTCAACTAATAACATAAATAAAAAATAAATAAAAAAAACACCTTGCATTCTTCACTAAACCATACACCTTTAAACAAGTCAATCATACAAAATAGATAAAAAAACGCAATTCCTTGCTAAAGCCATATCATTGCATCAACTACTAAGCCATCACTTTCAACCAAAAGTAACTATGAACTAATTTGTTTAATTATTAAACTACTATTATGAAGTATCAGCAGTCATGCTTGACCCAGCCCCCCAACATACAAGTTTCAACAGCTTCTATAAATGCAACAGGCATCAGCAGTTATAACCGGTTAAAGGAACTTCAAAATCTGCCTAACCACTCACAAGTATATGCATACACATGAATAGCTTTCCAAATAGATCGTCACACACATAAACACGAACAGATCATGCTTCTTTTATGTAATCACACATAGAGAAAAATCGCATACAATCACCAAACCTGATAGTTTACAAACTCGATACAAATTCGAAAAACTAACAAAATGATCGCGGGAACCCTAATTTGACGCGAAATCAAAAATCTTACCGACTAAACAAATGAACTTCATTCAACTGGCATCGTTAACTTTCAAATTGATCTAGAAATAACTTCAACTGAAACTAATCACAGAGAATCAGCAATCGCGATAATGCACATAAGAAGATGATAGTTGAACTGCAACTTGATTTTAGTTAAGTGAATATTTTGCTTACTTGTTTAGACGCAACGGCGTAATCGGCGTCGTCGGACAGATCGTGAATATCCGATTCGTGCATCGGCGCCGGCTATAGATGCGATACGAAGGGTGATGATGAATTGATGATCTGGATTATCTGCGATTCGGGAAAACCGAACAGAGAAAAGTGGAGAAAGGGGGCTTAACGTGAAACTCGAACATGACAATAATGAGGATATACCTGAATATATAACCAGTAAATACATAGGTTTAGTTGAAATCATGTTTTAAGTATTTTTTTTTTTTAACGGCTAAGCTTACTTCCACCTAAATTACATCTTACACTTTTAATTACACCTTTGCATGGGATTGAACCCATGACCTCTCATTCTAAGAGGCAAGCCTCTATCAAATGAGCTAGTCCCATATTGGCATGTTTTAAGTGTGTATTTCAACTTTCAAGTAGTTTTTTTTTTTTAAAAAAAAAAAAAAGTAAATGTACGGTAACATGACAAATTTGCAATAAATCTCAACCCTGACTACATTCAGATAAATCTTATTTAAAAAAATTGAGTTTAGAATGATAGCGTTAGACAATAGTTTTGAACATCCTAGTATTCATGTTAGCTACTAGGGCAATTTCAGACACGAACACGTTAACACGACACGACACGACTTTAACATGTTTCGTGTTTACTCTTAACATGTTTCGTGTTTAAAACAGGTCGACAAGTTAAGACCTGTTTATTTTTCTTGTCTAAACAGGTAAAACCCGCTAAGACCTGTTAAGACCCATTAAGACCTGTTAAAATCAGTTAAGAGCTGTTAAGACCCATTAAGACATGTTAAGACATGTTTAAAATTTAAAATAAACAATATAATAAAATATATGGTCATATGGCTAACCGATTAGCTTCAAAAAATTTATAATTGTCTAACCCTAATTTTTTAACAGGTTCCTTAACAGGTTGTTTATAGTATTAACTGTTAACAGGTTCCATAACGGGTCTTTTCGTGTTTACGTGTTTTTAACGGGTCGTGTTTGTGTTTGAAAAAACAGACACAATAAGAATTCGTGTTGTGTTCGTGTCTAACCAGTTCGTGTTTCGTGTCTTAACGTGTTGTGTTTTAATGGGTCGTGTCTTAACGGGTCGTGCCTGACCCGTTATGACAGCCCAATAATAGCTAATTTACTCTTTGTTAACTCAATCATTTTGAAAGGTAATGTATAGTATTGCTTCCCGGGCCAGCCCAATGAGCTTTAATTCTAAGGCATTGCCTAGAGCCTCCAATTTTCCTAGGGCTCCGAAAATACTTGAGACGGCCCTGAAGAGACCTATAGGTGATGTTAAAAACAAATACGCAAGTGTTGATACATCAAATGTATTACACGAGTAGAATAAAAACTATAATAAATAGGCATCAGGTTAGGTTCAACTAAATACACTCTTTATCCTAAAATGTTTAAGAAAGATTATGGACTCTTAGATCTATAAGATCAAATTTGAGAGGGAAATTCAAAATTTTAAAGAGAAAATTTGTTGGAGGATAATTTAGTCTTGACCACTCCTTCCCAACTTTTTTAAATGCTCATAACTTTTACATACGATATTATTTTTTCAAAAAAGTGTATCATAAAAACGAGCATTTTTTATCTTTAAAATAAGTACAGTGTTGTTATAAAAAGGGCTCTTTTATTTGGACACCCCACTTTTTTATTTTAACACCCATGCCGGTCAAGACGGGCCGTACTGACCAGTACGGTCCGTCTTGGCCTTGACTTATTTTTCCAAGTCATTTTGGGGGTCAAGCAGTTTGGGTATTTTGATACGGCCCGTACTGACCAGTACGGGTCGTCTTGAAGTTATTGATTTTTATTTAAACTTATTTTACGTATTTAAATATTTTTAACGATATACGTTTAGTACGTGAATTATTTGAACGATATACGGCTATTATGTTAATTAAACGTCATAATTTTGTTACGTTATCATTTTTAACGATATTGATTATTTACGAAATCGTTTTTAACTAAATATTTCATTTTATAATTAATTTGTTTACGTTAATTTAAATAATTTAAACAATATAAATTTGTGGCGCAAATATTAAACAACACAAACAGAAACAATACATGGTCCAGCAGACAACCCGTCGTCTACGTAGACGCGTGGCTCCGGGAACGGTTGAAGATGTGACCCGTCAGTCGCGCATGCTCTGACGCGACCTTCCACTGGACCAAATCCTCATAACGATCGAGCCGTCACTCGACGCGTGCCTCCTAGGCGGCCCGACGACGATCGGCCTCAGCCATCTGCTGAGCCATCTCGTCGCACCGGGCGGCAATCTGGTGCAAAAACGCCTCGAGTGGCTCGGTCAGGCTCACCGCACGGAAAACGTGCGGTGGATGCTGCAGCGGCTCCTCCTCGCGTGCCGGTGATCGAACCGGCTCCTTCCTAATCGGCTCGGGCTCCGGCATCGAACCATCGTCCTGAGGCTGCTGCTGCTCCGGCACGATGACGACCTGGGCGGCCTGAAACGGTCGGCCGTCTGATCCAATAAACCGCAATCCCAGACCCGGGATGTCGGCGGCAATTTTCATGCTTATGATCGTCCGACGATCGAGCTTACGAGGCTCGATCGCCGGCAGATCATCAAGCATGTCAACCATGCCTCTGCCGCGAGCGATGTGGGTGACAAAGGCGCCACCCCATAATGTACCACGCTCCTGTCGGTGGTAGAAGGAGGCGTAGTATAACGCAAAACACCGTGCCAGGTGTCACACCCCTGCGCCGCGTGCGGAATCCACGGCGCGGTGACGTATGATCAGTTGAATCATGCACAAGTATTGAATAAGAACAACCACAATGGATTACTAAGTTGCATAATGTTTAGACAATTGTTTAGTTACAGACAATCTATCTACCAAAAGAAAGACAACTACAGACCCAAAATATAGTTTACAAAATAAGACTTCAAACAAGACAATTAAACAATTAGGATTTTGTGTGTTTCTATTCCATCCTAGCATGTTTCTTCATCTTGTTCTATCTTAGAATGGTCTCCTTAGTTGTCCCTGAGAATGTTTTAAACCTGATTACCTGAAACACGTGAAAAGTAACTGTCAACTACAGACGTAGTTGGTGAGAACAATAGGTTTAAACATTTGTAAACATGAGTATATGATATAAGGCATAGGTAAGTTAAAGCATCATAAGATTCACACGGATGAGCTGCAACCCAAACTAACATCAAGTAAGAAAATGAGTGTAAACAGTCCAATCACTGTTCGCACAAAAGCCAACATATAATATCAAGTCCCAAAACATGTTTGGAGTTAGATAATACATCAGCAGTTTTGATAACCATATGACACCAGACCTGCAGTTGGCTTTTAAAAGCAAATTTAAAAGCCAACTCCATCCTGGATAAGAAAACAATGACACCAGACCTACAGTTAGCTTTTAAAACAAATTTAAAAGCTAACTCCATCCTGGATAAGAAACAATGAGTCCGCTTTCCCTTGTTGTGATCACCCAGTACTAACGACAATGAAACTTGATGGGTTTATAAGTTTGTTTACAACAATAGACACCATGTTTATGAATCTTACTTTAACCGAATGTGTTAATGCCTTAATTGATAACATGAACTGAAAACCTGGATTTAATCCCATGAATTAAATCCTTTGTTTTGAATACCATGAAATGAATCTCTTGATTTGAATACCATGAAATGATTCTCTTGATTTGAATACCATGAAATGATTCTCTTGATTTGAATACCATGAGCTGATTCTCTTGATTTGAATACCATGAGCTGATTCTCTTGATTTGAATACCATGAAGTAATGACTTTGTATATCAACAAGGTTTGTAACAAAAGAGTTTTTATAAATTCCATTGTTTAAAAGTGTTTATCCTTTATAAAACATTCGAGTAAACCTATTATGAAACAGTTCAAGGGTCTTTATAAAACCTTTTTAGTAAAAAGAGTTTAATAGTTGATAAATCTTTTTAAAACAGTTGATGAATCCCTTGGATTCGTAAAATGAACCTGCAATGTTTAAAAGAATACGTACATCTTGTGTAATGAAGTACAATTGTAAACAACTGGTTTGATCACGTGTTCCACCCCAAAACAGTTATAAAACAGTAAAAGAGGGGCTAAAGTTCTCACCTGTCTGCAGTAGACTCTGAACTAAAACAGATAGCAAGTAGCAAACAGGACTTCTAATTGTTTCCTATAACATTGTAATCATACATAAGATATAGGATTTATAATTGTATAGACTTTGATTCATTGATTGACTTGTGTTCTCTTGAAAATGATTAACACTTGATAACTTGTTCTCATGATTATGATTGTTAAGCAAACTTGAAAGTTATGCTTTGAATCTTTTGAATGATCATGGGTCAATGAAACTTATGAAGTGATCTTTTGTGTTCAAACTTGTTGGTACACATCACATGTGTTTTAGAAATTGATTAACCTTTGATTACTATGATTTATGAAAAGATGTTCTAATTGTTTAATCCTTGTAATTGTGACTTGATCCCAGGATTAGGTTAAGTTGCAACTTAAACCACTTATGATCAACTCACAATTATCAAGTTTGTGGACCAACAATTGGCCTTGAGCTCATATAACCGAAATGGTCTTTAAACCAAGTCCATGGCCACTTAGACTAACAATGAGCCAATTGGGTGTAGTGTGGGCTAAAGAATAAATCATTGGGCCGGTTTCACTCAATTGAGCTTGATTTAGGATGCGTGGTCCATCTAGTGAAATTGTTGAGCCAACTACCGTACATGGGCCATGTAGTGGGCCGGATACTATAATATGGATCAATTGGAATAACATGGGCTTAAGCTAATGATGTGGGCCGAAGTTAACTAATCGATTGGATCAATGGATTTATTGTTGGGCTGAATGGAACTAGGTTGGGCCGGCTATAGTTTTCGATCGGTACTTCAAAGAACCAACCCCCAAAGCAGCGAACCCTGGGTGACCGTATACACAAGGGTTCGGCTGATCATGGTGGTTCGCTACCCTAGCAAGGTTCGGCCATGGATCCATGAGCTGATAATAGGGTTCGGTTACTGCATGGAATTTCATAGGTTCGTGACAAGGTGAAAAGGTTCGTTCGACCAAGGGTTACAACCGAGTTCGTGCATGGTTCGGCCAGGGTTCGTGAGATGACCAGATCTACAAGGTTCGGCTATGTCTCGAGGGTTCGCAGAAGGTTTGTGCATGGTGATGGTTCGTCACAGTAGGGGTTCGTGAAGTCCATGCAAGGTTCGGCTCATGAGGACGCCCCAGCCATGGTTCGGTGGCCTTGAAGGTTCGCCACCCCCAGTAGAGTTCGTAGACCTGTAAGAAGGTTCGTTAACCCTAATAGGTTCGGCCGATGGTGCTGTTGCTTCCACGAACCTGTACCCGCATCCTCTTCCTCACCCGCTATCTTGGTTCCTAAGGCTGGTTTCATGATTTTGTCGTGAAATACATGATCTACACTGGTCGAGCAGGTCACGAGATGGGTCTTATGATCGGCTTTTAAGGTGTTGCTCGTACAACCCAAACAATGTAACGAAAACCCTAATTTTCAGCACTTTCATTCGATTGTACCTCGTTTTTGGCCGGATAAAACTTCAGATCCCTTGTACTTTCGTGTAGTACTCGTTGAGAGCTTCGCGTGGACACCAAGAACACCAAAATCCGTTGAGAAACGAGGAAGATACGAACGTTTTAAGCTTTGATTTCTAGAGAGAGGATAGGTTCGCGAGTTTTAGAGAGAGAAGTGGTTGTTGGCTGAAATAAATGAGAGAAATAGCCATCTTTAGGGCTTTTATAGCCCGGGTGGTAATCGGGTTCGTTTCGGTCGCTCGGTTCGCGTTTCCGGAACGTAACGCGTATTTTACGCGGTTTTAAATAAAAAGAGTTGTTAAACTCATTAAAATGATGAGTTTCAAGATTGTAAAAATATAAAATAATCATTATAATTATTTTTACTCTTCGTGTGTTGACAGATCGTTAAACACTCACAATTACGTGTATACCCGCAATCGCGTACGTTTTTCGATCGTATTAATTATTTAAAGTCGTTTAATCATAATTATAAGTTCAACATTCATATTATTATGGATCGTCACCCACAATTATACCCAGTCTCGCTTACAAATTACGATTTTTGTGAATTAATTAATTGTTATAATATTCGTCTCGACACTACGCACTAACACTAACTTGTTACACCGAACTCAGTATATATATAGGGCTCACTCTCGCTGCCCACCACTGTTTCGATATAACCAGTTACTGTTCTTGCCTAGTGAAATCGACTGTAAATAAATAATACATACTTGTCTCAAGAAATAATGATTCTAACACACAAGCACATAATGAATCACTTGAATCACATTGATTTACTGGACATAGACACACACTGTTCTAACACTGTTTACGACTACATAACTAAATGCACTAATGTTACACCAGGTTGCACGGCCTGCCAGCAATGAGTGAGTGAAGATAGAACATATCTGTTGTCGTCACCCACTCCTGGCTCTGGCCGCGACCTGAGATGGTCGTCACGATGCAGCAGTGGATGTAACGAATCAGAGGATCTCTGATCATCGTCGCCCGTACTAGGTGGCCGGTGAACGGCGTATCGGATATTTGGGCCCACCAGGCCCTCATAACCCCTTCCTCACCCTGTGTCAAGCCCTGGGTGAAGTCTTCACGAACGGTCTCCGGCTCATAATAGATGCCTAAGTGCACGACGAACCGCTCGATCGACATATCGAAGTGTTGTCCGCATAAGGAGAACTCAATATCCGGAGAAAGCTCCTCGTCATCCTACTCCCGAACTGCTGCCTGGTGAGCTCTATATCGAAATGTGGATACAAACTCCACAGTGATCAGCCTGTAGGTGGGCAGCTCCACGATCTCGAATAGGCGAGTCCACGGTGTGTCCTCGCCGAGGATAGCTCTCGCACGCACTGTCTCCCCAGCATCTGCAAGAACACCCCAATCTATACAACGTGGGTTCGCCACGCTCATCCGAAGAATCCGACGGCACCTCATCGCTGCCGCCAACGCTGGGTCGAACTGCAGCCACTCGTGCTGCGACAGCACGAGTGTCTCGGGATTTAACGGAGGCCCCTGTTGTGCGACGTCCTCCTGGTGTGGCATGTCGGCCTCCATCTCGGTAATAAAAGTATAAGCTGAAAAACGAAAAACGAGCGAACGTTAAAAAAATTCTGACCAAGACTGGTGTTGCCCGCCTCAAACAAAACCAGGCCGTCTTAGAGCAAGACGGCCCGTACTGGTCAAGATGGCCCGTCTTGGCCATACCAGGCCAAAACTAGGCCATCTGTCAAAGACGCCCGTCTTGGCCATACTAGGTCAACACTAGGACGTCTGTCAAAGACGGCCCCCGGGCCATACCAGGCCAAAAATAGGCCGTCTGTCCAAGACGACCCGTCTTGGCCTCCCAGCCCAAAGGTCACCTTATTCATTTGTTGAACAAGACGGGCCGTACAGGTCAAGACGGCCCGTCTTGATTGTTAACTGATTCAAATTTGAATGACCAAAACGGGCCGTACTGGCCAAGACGGCCCGTCTTGTTCTTATTTAGAAAACGCAAATTCGATCTAAACATGTCCTATTTCGATCAAAATCCTAATCTAAACACATATTCATGATCTACGAAGGAAAAAACATACCTGGTGTCGAAATTTTGAAGATCCAAGACGGGTATATAGACCAAGACGAGAGCATTTGGGACCGTATGTGTGTGGAAAAAGTTAAAAATGATTCTGAAATTTGAATTTAATATAGAACAGTATGGGCCGTACTGGGCAGTATGGGCCGTACTGTTCTTAATTTAATTTTTTTTACATATACACAAAAAATTCAATTTTATTACATTTAATTAAAGAACTTGTTTCTAACATTAACACGTATATGTAGTCGACCAACTTATTTGCATCTATAAATCTTCAATATTCTTGCAGCCTGTCATGATATACGAACTCCCAGTCGGATGCGGCATCATTTCGGTAACGTTTCTAAATAGGATTTACCGTTGGCATTAGATAATATCCTTGTAAGGTAACATTAATGAAATGGACGCCAAGATGAACTACTGATACGACGTTATGTCGCGGCAAACTATTAGCAGATGTCCACAAAGGAAAAATGGGTTGAGGACCTCGACTGCTGAAAAGGTGAACGATTACGCCAAATCTTTGAGCAATTACTAAACATGTGTGAGGCATAAACCTTCAATGTTCGGCAGAAGCAGGTGAAATCTGTTGCCAATTTATTGTGTTGCGTAGTACATCATAAGATCCAGGGTCGTAGGAGTTAAACACATATCTGTACAAATCTGTGTTGAAATCCAACTCATGCAAGAGTTGTTGTCTAATAAATGCCCAATGACTTTCATCGAATCCTAAACCCACGGCTACAGAACGAAAACCACAGTTACCATCTGGCTCTACATCTTGTATGTTTATCACGTAAGGTTGAAGCAAAGGAAGGATGTGACGACCGAAGCGATAAACATTGTTTAATCCTTCTGGCTTCATGTTACGTGGAAAACGGAATTCGTTTTGACTTAGCGAGTCCGATGGTGGCATTGCTTTTGATACCGATGTGGAACGACTGCGCCGAAATAAGGGTTTCTGACTTTTCTCTGTCACAGCTGTAAACGAACTATGCCTCGAGGCTCGAAGGTTTAAATGTACTTTCTTGGGACGCTAAATTATCTTTAACAACGTCTTGCTGTTTTTGTTTCTATGCCTTTAAAGTTGGACGACCACGTGTATCTTTTTGAACTGAAGGCGCCTTTTTGTCGCTTTTATTTGGAAATACCTGCGCCAATACTTTCTTTATGAGACTCTTTTTTATTTCAGGAGGTTTGGAATTTATTTTTCAGTAACCAAATCCATTTGTCCTATAACATCTATTTCTTCTTCTTCTAACAGTGTTGGGTTATCTGTGTTAAGTTTTGTCCAAAAAATATCTATATCTGAGAGCAGTATCTTCTTATCTGCATAAATTTAAAATTAATATAACAATAACTACGTGCGAAACATCTAAGATTTACATTTAATATTACGAACCTGTGTTTAAATATTTTGATATATTACAAGCGCACGGCAACCCACAACTCGTTCAAAGCTGGTGGCCACACGTCATATTTGAGTCGCGCATGACTCTTATTTTATCTTTTTCCTCGACCAACAAATCAAGAGCTTTATGGGACACCTTTCCTCGAAGGTTATCAAATATTGCTAATTTATGATGACCCATAATTTTAATCAAGCTCGTTTCAAAATCGTGTTTCATTTTTACCTCCTGTGTTTGCACGATTTCATTTACGAAACCGACAAGCGAGGCAAGCTTGCTGTTTGTTGATCTGAGGAATCGTTTTAGGTTTGAGTGCTGACTTTCCACCCAGTTTGTTGTACGTTGACCAAAGTTGTGCGTTCTATTGGTCCATGCTGTTACAAACATATCTCTGTAACTGTTTAACTAGGTGTGCGTCAAATACTCCAGAACCCCTGAAATGAAACAAAAACCAATGATGATATGATGTTAATAATGATGGTATATGATGCTTACTTTTTGTTATCTTTGATAAGTCTTTCGTATAGACGGTTGTAGTTGTAGTCGTATAACTCTGTTGTCGGAGAGTTACACAAATTCGCCCATCGACATTTGAATTTCTTCCAGTCTGCATCTGAAAAGCTTGCCTTACAGTGTTTGGCAATATTTTTCGTCTATGTGCCATCTGCAGAGATATTTTGTAGCTTCTGGAAACACATTACGGCACGCACTCATAACAACAAGGTCTCGATCTGTTATAATCACACGTGGCTCCATACATTTATTCAACATAATCTTAGCCATTTCCAAGACCCAGACGTAGTTTTCCTCACGCTCTTTGCTTACGAACGCGTGAGCAATACTAAACGTCTGGTGTGTGGAAGTCACGCCTACAATTTGAATAAATGGAAGCATGTATTGGTTCGTTTTGTACGTCGCGTCCATCATCAGTACGTGCGGAAATGCACGCCATCAGCAATATGATTTTGGATGACAGAAGAAAATGTCTTCCACGACGTTTGTTTCAGGATCCTCCCGGGTATAGTAAACGTACCGCTGACTGTGAAGCACTTTTTCCAAGACCTGCATCGGAGTATCACCGAATTTCTTCTTGTTTTTTATTTTCTGCTGTAAATTGTATACATCTCTAGAGATGGATACATTTGCAGGGTTATGTTTCTTTATACTCGAAAGAATGTTACGAGGATCCATGTGTCGCTCGGTCAGATTCTCAACCATATCTTCTTCCTCCTGAGTAAATCTTCTAACATATGGATGACCCTCTAGATTCTGAGCAGGTTCGTGATTGTGATTGTCGTTTATCACCTGTAATTTCTAGGATTCACGAACTTCGTTGTATAACCCTATCAGTTGAAACGGACAACCGATTTTCTTGTTGCCTGACCATCTAAGGATTGCGATGCTATTATGCTCGCCACCACGGTCACACATGAGCCAGACTTTGATTACACTGCATGTTGTCTTTGATTTCTTTGTTCTTCTTTTGACTACAATGTAACCATTGTCTAGTGCTCTACTTTTCACCCACCCTACCAGCGCTTCTTCGGACATAAATTCCTGACATATAAAAACAATAATAAATACCGTAAATAGGTAGCGATAATATACAATCATCAACATTTATGTTTCATTTAAGTTACCTCTTTGGTTTCCCGGTTAATGTTTGAATCCGCCAGCTTTTCTTCATAAGCCTCCTCCGTGTTACTTTGTTTACTGTAGCAGGGAATTTCTGTACGATGAATGAGACGGGCCATATAGGCCAGTATGGCCCGTCTTGTTCCCAATCATTGTCACAAGTTGTTAGCGGTGGATGTTTGACCAAGTACTGAGACGGGCCGTACTGGGCAGTACGGGCCGTCTCAGGGTGTATTTTAAAAAAAAATGGGTGTAAGAATAACACCACCCTATAAAAATGACGTTTTTCATCTCATTGTGTCCACTTATTGTCATCGTGTCTTTCTTAAACGTTTTTGCATAATCATTTTTTTTGTGTTTTTCTTACAAGTGATATTGTCTTTCTTACAGGTTATTGTAACCTTTAGGGTTTTTATAACTAAATTTAAAATGTAATGGTGTCAAGGTTATAAACAAAAAATTTGGAATATTTAAAATTTTAGTTCATAAACATATACATATCAATAAGGATATATATATATATATATGTGTGTGTGTGTGTGTGTCTATGTGTGCGCGTCATATCCATGCTTATTTATATCTAACTAGGTTTATTTTCCCCCGCACGTTGCGGCAGGTTATCACAATACACTCCTGAGAACGGGTATTATATATCATTTATAAAATCATAAGTTACAAAGCAAAATCAAATCTTTCATCACGAACTAAACCTAAACCCTAAATCCACACTTTTTTCTTCTTGTGTCAAAAGTGTGAAACTCAAAAAGATACTATTCTTTTTTTCTTCTTGTGTCAAAGTGAAACTCAAAAATATATCACAATACACTCATGAGAACATGTATTATATATCATTTGCAGAATCATAAGTTAAATATCAAAATCAAATCTCTTATTACGAACTAAACCCTAAATCCACACATTTTTTTCTTCTTGTGTCAAAAGTATGAAATCTTTTTGTTTTTGTGTCAAAGTGTGAAATCTTTTTGTTTCTTCTTGTGTCAAAATTTGAAACCATGAAAAAGATATTATTCCTTTTTCATGATTTTTAATTATATATACAGTAATAGTAATTATATATAGTAATTATATAGAATACTTACCCATTGAGTGTTATTAAAATATAATATAAACATAAGTTTAATAAATGTTAAAGACATTTTGAACTAGTAATATATATATATATATATATGTTGTGTGTGTGTGTGTGAGCCGGGTATGGGATTAATTTTTAAAATTTTCGCGGGTATGAGACGGGCTTGGGATTTGTTCATATACTCGTTTACCCTGCTCAATTACACGATTATATATGCCTGTTTACCCGTCCTGTGTACCCGATTATAAATACTCATTTATATACATTCTAAGTAAATATAATTTGTTTCTTTTTTATTCCTTTTGAACTTTAGAAATTGTTCATAGAAATTGTTTTTTTTCTTTTTTTTTTGTGGCAACTGTAATATTTTTTTTGAACAATTTTGTTGATAATTGTTATTTTTTGGTTTATCTTGAACGATAATAATCAACTTACGATATTTGAAATTTCATGATATTTGATATATTAATAGTTTGTTCTTGGCATATTTAACATATAGTTTTTAGTTATAATAAAAATAAATTTATTATTAGTTACCCGATACCCGACGTGTTTTAAGTCAATTATTCTCAAATATTTAGCTAACTAACGGGTATACCCGAAACCCGTCAGGATACCCGATACTTGATTGGTAAATACATGATAGATACCCGATAGGTTTTGGGACGAGTATGAGACATACTTTTATAAGCGGGTATGGGACTGGGATTACTCAAACCCGTTCCAAACCCGACCCATTATCATCTCTAATCACATTCCAAAACCTCTGTTGATCTCGTGTTCGAACCAGGGAATCACGGGTTTCAAGCAAAAACAATCAAAACACATTTCTTAACATTTGATAATTTTAGTTATACATTTCTAAGATGTTGTTTACCAAGACGCGAGATTAATCGCAAGTTTTATATCCATTTGTTAGCTCGAACTATAAACCTAAGGTATTCAAATTCTAATGTGAAATCGGTTTAAACAAAGAAATCAAATGGAATTGAGCACACAAAAACATTAGCGACAAGCTTCTTAAACAAACGAGTCCTATTAACCTTTTGAGGATAGTTCTACCTTTAGTTCGAAATCAAGATCGTTCGATCAAATGTTCTTCGACCAAACTCGTTCAAATCTAAGAAATATCATAACTAAATTACCCTTAAATAACTTTTCCCTCTAAAATTTTGAATTTTTCCTTTTAAATTTGATCTCATGATCTAATGATTAAAAATCTTTTTTAAACATTTTAGGATAATTAAGTAGACTGTTTAGTTGAACTTAACCCTACGAAAGCAAACATAATATATTTTAACTTTTAATGAATATTTAATTATTAATATTATATAGTTAAAAGTATTATTTAATTATTATTAACTAATTACGATCAAATGAGATAAACGATACAAATATTCGACAATCTATGGACACATTATTGTTTTTGAATAACACGCAAAATTTTTGTGATTGTTTGAGTTTAAAATTTATACAAACGTTCGTGAGATAATTGAAATTAAATAAATATAATTACAACTATTATCCGATAATGTAAGAACGCGTTAAAAATATGTGAATTTTAAGTTTATGCTACTAAAATAACAGGGGCATTTTAAAATAAGAGTTTAAAGCAGTTGTATCGATTTTCTTTTTGTTGCGGTCAATTTTATTTTTTGCAACAGTTTACAAAGCCATTTTTTTGCAGCGGTCCATATTTTTTTGAAGCTGTGTTGATAACAAATAATCTTTGTTTTATCTTTTTTGAAGTTGTTCTAATAAAAATAACCAGTTTTAAGCGGTTTCACATTTGTATCATTTTTATCGTGGTTCTAATATAAAATCAAAAGCCTATATTTTATGAATTGTACTCTTTACTTGCAATAATTGTCTTTTATAAATGCACTTGGTCTATACTCATGTATTACATGGGTTGAATAAATCTAATATGTGATAAACAATTCTTTTATAAAGATTTGTATGTTTGATGATAATATTTGTTGATAAAATAATAAATGACAAATACTTAAAAATAATAAAAATTAAGAATTATAAAATTATATTTTAAGATATTATATAATTGAAATTTTCTTATAAGAGGATTAATATATTTGATATTTAGTTGTATAATTTAATTATTTAAAATCATGAAATTTAATTCAATATAACAGTCAATTAATATTTAATATGAGAGATATGCAGGAAAAAACATTTCTAGAGTTTATGAGGAGGTTATATGTGTCTACTCTTGCTATTCTTTTCTTAAAATAAAAATATATATGGTAGATGTTTTGAATATAGGTATGGGATACAAAAAAAATTGATTAATTTCATGGTTTTTTTTAATCAATAACACATTATAAGATTTAAATTTTACTAAAATAAACAAATTATATATATATATATATATATATATATAATATATAATATATATATATATATATAGGGAAGGGTATAAAAAATAACCCTCTTTTTTTTGCTACAACTACATAACCCATTTCAACCAATCATAAGCTTACACATATACATTTCATTAAATATTAAAAAGGGCATCATAGTCATTTTACCCCTTATAAGTTTTCCCCCACTCTTTTTTAAACATTAATAACTTTTTATAATATATTATTTTTTTAAAAAAATTGCACCATTATATTCGTCTCATTTTTCTCTTTAATTCCGTTATAGTCTCGACTACTTTTTTTACCTTTTTTAGATGCCATATATTTACATCATTGTAACGAGCTTAAATATAACAAATTTATTTGAAATTTTTTAAAAATGATAAATTACAGTAATGTAAGTTACATTGACGTAATTTATCGTGATGTAATTTACATTGACGTAAAATTCGGTTTCGGTTTTTTTTCGGTGAATTTGGTTTAAATTACAGTGATGTAATTTAAACATTAATAACTTTTTTACAATATATTATTTTTTTAAAAAATTGCACCATTATATTCGTCTCATTTTCTCTTTAATTCCGTTATGGTCTCGACTAATTTTTTTACCTTTTTTAGATGCCATATATTTACATCATTGTAACGAGCTTAAATATAACAAATTTATTTGAAATTTTTTTAAAATGATAAATGACAGTGATGTAAGTTACATTGACGTAATTTATTGTGATGTAATTTACATTGACGTAAAATTCGGTTTCGGTTTTTTTTTCGGTGAATTTGGTTTAAATTACAGTGATGTAATTACATTGACAACAAATTAGTTTAAATTTTTTCGAACAATGAAAATTACATCACTATAATTATCATTGTGAGAGAAAAAAATCAAAATAATGTGTTCTATTTCATCACTGTAATTTATCATTGTAATTATCATTGTTAGAGAAAAAAATTAAATAATGTGTTACGTCACCGTTAATTATGTCATTGTAAATTACTTCATTTTGTGTTACATTACTTCATTTTTTGTTACATTACTGTAATATACCATTGCTATAATTTTTTTTAATTAATTTGTTATCTTTAAGTTCGTTACAATGATGTAAATACATGACTAAAAAAAAAAACTAGTCAAGATTATAACGAAATTAAAGAGAAAATGAGACGAGTATAATGGTGCAATTTTTTTTTAAAAATAATATGTATTAAAAAGTTATGAATGTTTAAAAAAAAAGGGGGTAAACTTTACTTAAATAACAAATGTCTTAAATACCCTTTATATTAAAAAAAAAAGAAAAAAAAGGAATCTGACACGTGTCACGATCCTACACACTTTCCTTTTTTCAAGCAACCATTGGATGATGGTTAATGGGTTGTAACAAAAGATGAGGGTTATCAAAAATTCCATGCCCTATATATATATATATATATTATATATATATATATATATATAATATATATAATATATTATATATATATATATATATATATATATATATATATAGGATTTGAATCAAATGAAAACCCGATCTTAAAGAGAAAACCCTTAAACTTAATCTCAACCCTTAGATCAAACTTATTTTATATTTCAATTAATAAAATAAAAAGGGTATAATGGTATTTTCACTAACTATCATCTCTTTTCATTAATTAACCAAATTCTCTCTCCTCTCTACTCTTTCTTCATTAATTAACCAGATTCTCTCTCCTCTCTCTTCATTAATTAACCAGATTCTCTCCCATCTCTCCTCTCTCTTTTTTTCTTCTCTCTCTCTCTCTCTCCTCTCTCTATATATATAATTTATATATTTTATTTTCCAGAATACTACACATGTGTAGTGTTTTATTTTTTTGGTTAAAAAATATTTTTAAAATATTACAACTACAAAAATGTATATTTTATACAAAAAAAAAGTCATTATTTTTTTTAAAAAACAAAAAATAAAAATGTGGACCACATGTTTTTAAAAAAGTCATTATATAAAATAAAACACTACACATGTGTAAAATAAAAATGTACAAATTTTACAACAAACAATACACTTGATCTAAACACTACTATAAGATCTGAAAAACTACACATGTGTAGCAATAAACATGTACAAGTTTTACTACGTAAAGTACACTTCGTTAAGCAAACATATATGATATCTGAAAGCTACACATGTGTAGTTTTAAAATGTACAAATTTTACTGCTTAAAGTACACCTTGTCAAGCAACACCTATAAAATCTGAAAAAGTACACATGTGTAGTATAAAAAATGTACAACTTTTAGTGCATAAAGTACACCTTGTAAAGCAATACCTATAATACGCATATTTTTTGTTTTTTAATAAAATATGACTTTTTTTGTATGAAAATTATACATTTTTGTAGTTGTAATATTTAAAAAATAATTTTTTAACCAAAAAATAAAACACTACACATGTGTAGTATTCTGAAAAATTAAATATATAAATTATATATATAGAGGAGAGTGGAGAGAGATGAGAGATGAGAGTGGAGAGAGGAGAGAGGAGAGAGAAGAAAAAAAGATAAAGTCAATTATACCCCTCAAAGGGTAAAAGAGTAAATTTACTCTTAAAACCTCAATAAAATATTCACCTTTATTTGTGGACCACATGCTTTTTTTTGATTAATTAATTAAAATCTAAAATAACTTTGATCTAACGGTCAACGTAAGGTTTAAGGGTTTTCTCTTTAAGATCGGGTTTTCAAAGGATTCAAACCCTATATATATATTTATCAATTTACATGTAGTATTACTATTTACAAAAATATAAAGCCCATCAAATTACTTGTACATTAAGTATATGGATTTTGGTTATATTCCATGTTAAGGAAATTGACTCTTGGCTTGTTTCTATTCCTTGCTTAATCTTAGTGATGAATATCCTTTTTCTAGTCCTTGTATTCATAATTGTAATGCTTGGTCAAAAAATTCTGCATTAAATGAAAACATTGGTCAAATTAAGCGTAATAAACTATACATAAACTATAAAATATCAAGATGAGATAAAACATGCATCTTAAAGTTACATAAAAAAATAATTTAAAAAAATTATATAAAGCTTAAAGTATGAACCACTTGTTTTGGTCAGATTGTTCCTTCGAAGAAAGTTTCCAGGCAATTTGATTAATTTTTCATCAAGCTCAATAGTCATCATATTAAAATCAATAATGCAAGATAAAATCATTTAGAATCAAAACATATGATGGTTAGTCCTTGGAGGATATTTGCATTTATCCATGTACTGAAACAAATTGAAGCTATACATACATAATATATGGAAACACAAGCAAAGTTTACCCAATTCCTACTTAAAGTCAAACTACTTATAAACAAAGATTCAGTACCTAAAATATATTTTTGTTCTTATGTAATTGTTGTATAGAAGCTTGTTAGGCATATCTGGTGAAAGTGATATTCCCATCCACATATCACGATTTTTTTTTTTCCAAAATAGGTGATATTTGGAAAACATAGGTTTAGGTGATTTGGGAGAGAGGTGATTCTTCTAGGTAAGTCGCATGGGGTGAACTATTTGAAAGTGAAGTCGCATGGGTGAGGCCGGAAAGATTAGTATCGACTTCCCCAAAGTCGCATGGTGGGGCGACTTCCACCAATTTCGCATGGGGTGGGGGGTCCGGCTTCCACCCAAATCGCAAGGAGGGGCTACGAGTTCCACTACCACCGTACAAAAGTTTCCATGCAAAAACAAAAAAATGTAAAGTCATTTCAAACATAGTCACATGCATTTGCATTAAAACACAAAAATAATACAAAATACAGTGACTGAATTGTCAGTTCTTCCTTTGCTACACAATCACATGTTAAAATAAAAGAATCTTTTGAATCATATTTAAAAGCTGGTTGTTAGCAAGTAGAATTCAAGCGTTTGAAACAAATTTAACTTCACAAAGTCGCTTTCTCTTAAAACGTTTTCATTCTTTTGTTTTTTTTGCTAAAAAATTAAAAATGATTTTAAGAGTAAATATGCTTCTAATCAAAGAAGATGTTTTGTTCTTAATAGATACTCATAGATCATGCAATTTGTTCACTGACACATACCGGATAATGTCCAACTTAATGTCAAATGTGGTGATAAAAAATTTTGGGAATATATAAAAGATCATCATGTTCCAAATTCGGTTATGATGTATATACGTCGTGCCGAATTTGGTGGTGTTAATGATTGTAGCCATAGAACTGTTGATCACGTACGCTCTTATAACTTCTTTAGTAGAGATGTGGTAACCTGAACTGCACATGTTTCACCTTCCATTTGGTGAAGTAACAGTCATCCTTCAAGACGTTCAAGTTTTGTGGGTTTTATCTATTAATGGTCATGTTGTGTCCGGGATTGATTATGTTTGCTCCAAAGAAGAAAATGTAGCAAAAGGTGTGGAATTGTTGGGGTTTACTCCACAACAAAATGATATTACGGGAGACTGAACAAAATTATCATGCATTTTATGTAAAATAAAATCTGATTAACCTGAAAATCCAACCGAGTTGGAGAATGTACAGCGAGCTAGGTTGTATATATTGCATTTATATGGTTCTACACTCTTTCCTGATTTAGCTAACCATTTGATATACTTGTTTCATTTAAATTATTTAATTAATTTAGAAGTATGCAAGAAATATAATTGGGGAAGTGTCTTTTTGAGTTGTCGTACATAAATCTATGCAACGGAACATTTTATTTGTCCAAACAGATATCTGGTCCAATGTTCTTATCATAAATGTGGGCATGGGAAAGAATAACATGGATGTCTCCAATTCTGTATTTTGAATTTGATTCGACTAAACCATATGGTGCTCGTATGTCTCACATATCATTATTTTGAGTTTTGTTTCAAGTAAACCAAATGGTGTTTGGTATGTCTCACATATCATTATTCAAATAATGTATGATATTGCAAAATAAGAAAAAACAATATTTGAATAACATTAATTGATAAATCACTATTAAAAAAAAAGATAAATCAAAACATGTTCTTTCGTATCATTATGTTTAAAGTGAATTTTGATAATAAAATATCATATTTAACATGAAAATTTATAAACATATTAAAATAAAATCATGAAGGAAAAAACATTCTAACATTTTACTAATATTTGCAATATTGGTAAAATGACATTTTTAGAGTTTAACCTTTTATGTTCATACCAACATAGAAACCAAAATAGCAAGTGTCAACCCTAATTAATATGCCTAAATAGCAAGCAAACCATTTTTTTTTGTGCAACATAGAGTGTTAGTCTATTTTTAAGACTAAAATGATATGTGTGACACCTCGCAAAATCCATGTCAGATTCTATTTTAAATAAATGTTTATTTAATTGGCATTTGCATATGTGGCACTAGAATTAGCTTAATTTAGTGTGACACGTGGCACGACTGTACAAACATAGTCACACAACATAATAATTCGAGGAATTATCGAAAAACCGTACACACATGTCGGAAGTCATGAACGTTGGTGAACGTCATAACAATTAAGCACAAGAGTTTTACATGAGTCATTTATGACTAATAATTGATGATTAGAGTTCAAACAACGATAAAACAACGAGTTACAGTCGAGAAACGAGCGAAAACGAATTCAAACTATGAAAATGGGCCAATTGGGCTTATTCGAATGACCAGGCGCTACGCCCAGACCCAATCCCTGACCCTTGGCAATGCGTGCGAGACAGGGAAGCCAGACTGGATGAGAGTCTTCCGCACGGTACGCCTGGAGTTGGAGTCGCCCGTCAGGCGATACGCCTGCCAGCAAAATCGCAGAAAAATCTTCTTGGACAACACAAACATCATTGCTAGCCTAATATAATAATCTCATTCGGTTTCAGAAGCGATTAGCACGAGTTATCTTCCCAAAATCCTCTGATAACAGCCATTAGAGCCCAAGGAAGCCATTTGGGAAGCCATTGTTGTAGTACTTGAGCTTGAAACTCTTGAAGAACTTGAAGAAGAAGTTTGGTGGGCTTGGACACCATCACATTGTTTCTGCACAACCTTGCTGTCCACAAGGGTTTTAGAGGTGCTACAACATCATATCGGTGATACAAGGACTTGAGAGGTAGTTTTAAGGATTCATACACACATACAACACCCATATACACACATGCATGCACTAGATCACACATGCAAGCACTTTTTCTATACATGCACGATTTTATGATGTTATGGATCTGGGTTTGATGCTATTCCTACTGATATTGATCAACCATGATGACCTAAGAAGATCTACAATGAGATTTATGGATATTTGTGTGATATGGAGCATGAAACTATGAAATGTTCAAGAAAACTTGCATGCATGTAAGATCTAAGGTATTTTAGATGATTTTGAACGACGAAAAATGATTAATGATAATGTTGAGGGATATTTGAAAGATTTATTAGGATGTTAATGATTAAAAATGGGTTATTTGATGATCTTGCTATTTATAGTAACTTTTGTAACTCAAATCTTGCTAGATGATGATTAATGAGGAATGGACATGTTTAGACGATGAGTTATGATATATTATGATGATATTTGGCATAAAAATGAATTAGAAATGTTAATCTAGTCATTTGATGCGTATTTTATCATAATTACTATTTTTAGTAACTTTATTATTACAAACTCTTGATGAATGATGATTTTGGTGAGATAAGTAGTTAAAATGACGTGTTATTGCTAATAATGAGACTATGATCAAGTATTATGCAATAGTTTGGTTAGAATGATTCTTAGAACGAAAACTTGCTAATTTTAGAAACTTTATTATATGAATTTATGAACTTGGAATGCAAGACTTGATTTGTACATGCTAAATGGCTTAACATGATGTAATATGATTATTGTGTAGAAAATGATGTGAACCTTGTTGCTTTCATGCTAAATATAGGAACTTTCCATTTTAGGAAAACTTTAATGACTAAAACGAACTATGTGGCTGTTTGAATCGCATATGACAATGTTTTATGTGTTAACATGATCACCTAGGACTCGTGAGCATGTTAGAATCCTTAAAACGGTAAGTGTTGCGAACTTGCTAAAAATGGAAACTTATTATAAATAATAAGTTGTCCATAAACGTGATTTGCGTGTTTTGCACACAACGATCACAAATGTTACATGAGTTATAACGACACATGGTTCACCAACGGGTCGTTGACTTGACACAGTCAAACACGGACAAACACGGTCAATATGGACCAACATGGACAAACATAACAACCGAGGGTTGTTGAGCACAAGCACGAACACGAAACACAGTCACATACACGAACTCACGTAAGCTATACGATATAGGTAGCCGGTGACCGACACGTCGAAGGAAATCAGGAGCATACGTTTATCGACAATCACTAAGGTGAGTTTACGACCCCTCTTTAACTCTTTTACAAACTTTTAAAATAGGGGGAGAATACTTTGTTAAATCGAATCAAACATTTACAACTTGTAAAAACATATTGTGTATGCTGGTTAATAGACAAACATTAAGTGTTGTATCGTAACAAAGCCCTCCCACAGTCTTACTTTTAATGTACAAACAACGAGGTGAGTTTGGATAGATCTATTGGGTGTGACGAACCCCACGTGGCACAATACTGAATGGAGGTCGGGACACGTGTAATCTCGACCCATCCCGCCATTGTTATTATGAGACATGGCGGAGGCAAGGACTAACAAGTCTAGTTCGGTAGAGACGCAACTGAAACTTGGAACCTAGGGCTCGGTACTAACATTTGATAAACAACATGACACGTGACAAACATTTTGCTTAATATTTATGAATATCAAAACCTGTGAATTCACCAACTTATGTGTTGACACTTTTTCTTAAACATGTATTCTCAGGTAATTAGCTGACTGGCACATGGAACATGAATGCACTTAGGAGAAAGAGCACAAGACTCGCATGCATTCATTTCATGTCGTTTGAACAAACAATTTTACTTATGTTATGTATTAAAACATTGTAGTGTTGACAATTTATTTTACGCTGCATTTTAAACACAATACTTTCTGCTGCATTAACATTTGCATTCCGCTGCAAACTATTTGATTAGTTTGGTTAAATGATGTTGTTACAAACATGTTTTTCAAAAGCATATAGTGTTGTTCTATATAACCATGAGCTGTGATTCTGGTCACATCACACCCATGTGACTGACACCACACGTGGGAATTTGGGGGTGTGACAATATGTTTACTTTTGATATATTTAACTAAGATTATACCATTTAAAGGTGTTAGTCAAATGTTTCAAAGGACAAAAGATCTGATAGAAATGTTTCCAAAAAATGTTCAACATTTTAAGCCATTAAGAGATATGGTGAGCGGTCGTATGGAAGTTGTAAATGAGGGATTTCTTTTAGTTATCCTAAATACATTTGACAAAAACTAATGTTGAATTTGGGGTGACACAGTACCTCAAACGGCACATAGATGAACAAGAAAACGTGGTAGAAAAAGTGGAGGTGGTAATGTAAGGGTTGAAAATTTTGTAGTAGGAGAACCTCCAAATGCTAGTGAAGTTAATTCACCACTTATTGACACAAAGAGTCCATATAAAGTTCATCAACTCGATTCACCATTTTTAGTGGAGAGGGTCCATCTAATTTTGGAACACTCAGCCCTACTTTTTTATATTTAACAAGGGGATGTAACAAAATTTTCAGCAAGACTTCTACACACCATTTGACAATACCTCCTATATTTCAAGACAAAACACAAGAAAATTATTTTGCTCCTAATCAAGAGGACACTATTATGCACAATTTTTAGTTGGATCCCTAATACCTTTAATTTGAACAATAGGCCTTCACGTAATGCACGACGACCCCATGTGGGGACATAATTGTATCTATTTAATTTTTTTCTATGACTGTGATTGCAACTTTATAATTTATTTTCATTGTGTAACTTTTTAATTTATTTATCTTTTTTTAATTATATTATTCTATCTTTTTATTTAAGTCTATAAATCATAAGTAGTTGATGAGATTTAACCATTCTATCTTCACTACATCTCTATCTCTTCATATGTATATCTCTCGTGGAAAAATGTCTAATAATCATGGTAAAGAAGTATGTGATGATGAAGAATATCATTCGCACCCAACACCTGAAGCATCAAAGTGGATTTTCCAAAAAAGGGGGCGCCACCCAAAAGAAAAAACACAAAATGCATCTTCTTCAACTTTAAATCTAAACTCTAAACAAATCCTTCTTAAAAACACTTCTGAAGACAAAACCAAAAAACAAACTGAAGATTTGTAAGAAATTTCGCAGCACAAACGTAAGTGGGCAATTCCAAATAAGAGTCCAACAAATGGTCGCAGGATGTAGTTGAATTTTATAACAATGGTGATTCCTAATTCTGCTATTCCTTTTTTTTTGAAGATAGAAAGCTTAATGGCATTTTTTGGGGAACTTTATTGGGATATCGGTGCAACGGTCGTATTTGGGGAATGGTTGAAAGTTTTTAAATTATAGTTTTTAATATAGATTTAATGTTTTTAAATTTGATATGTTTTTCTAATGTTTTACAATACATTGAAGGATGGGTAACACGAATGATGCGTGTTAGAGGTGCATTTTTTTTAGGAAAAATAGACTACTATGGCTGCGGTGGACAATTCTACCACTAGAATTTCATGATATTTTATGTATAAAAGAAAGCAAGTTTGCTGCCATACATGCTAACAAAATTCAAGATCTGTATCCTCCATTCTGGGAGGTTGATTATATTTATCTTCCGTTATTTATTTTATGTTTATTGACTTTCTTTAAGTGTCTAGATCTTGTTTTATCTTAAATGTGTTGTTACAAATTTTGTCAAGTGTTGGAAGTGCCGGTGCCGATACTAGCAGTATCATCTTCAACCTCTAGCCGACCTGCAACAAGTTTATTTTTTTAAATCTGATTTTTCCAGTTGTGCTGGTTTTAAACTAATTTTAAACATGTTTTGAACGTATTTTGTGAGCAGGGGTTCGAGATTCGACCCATAACGAAAATGAGTTTGGATCTACCTTGTTCGAGCTTGATGTAATGATGGCGATCATGGATCTTGTCTAGAATCGTGGAGTCCCACTTCTACAATTTCTATATTCGATAAAAATTTAACCGCATAGCAAAAGAGAGAGAGAGAGACAGAGAGAAAAAAACAGATGACCCTAGTGATGCTTGGTGATTAGAAGCATGTTTCCTAATCCTAGCTCTAGGCCTGTAAGCGAACCGAACAGTTCATGAACTGTTCGGCGGGAAGTTCGTTTATGTTCGTTTCTTTAATAAACAAATGAACAGAACATAAAATTTCTGTTCAGTTAATTAAACGAATGAACATGAACACACCTAGTGTTCGTTTATTTTGTTCGTGAACTGTTCGTCTGTGTTCGTTTATTTGTGTCATTGTGTTCGTGTATTTGTGTTCGTTTAACTATCTAATTTAATATTTTTTTTA
>SZYD01002485.1:0-27826 GCA_009363875.1 Mikania micrantha
CACTCGAGAGTACAAGAATATCACGGTTTTATCCAGCCAATCTCGAGGTAATGAAGCTTGAAAGATCACGAAATTAGGGTTTTTCTTGTATGTTTATGTTGAAACTTGATGTAAAACCGGTTCTAGTACACCATCCTTATTTTCGCACCCATAGCAATCTTCCTTGAAGTGTTTTACAGGCATAGATCGTGGTCTAGGATCAGTAAATGATGATGAAGACGAAGCAAGTAACAGGTTCGTTAGCCGCAACCCTCGCTGGGCAAATCTGTGAAGTAAACGAACCCATGGTTCGTGAGCCACAGCCGGCCGACCCTAACCTGCTGATGTCGAACTTTGGGGAGACCACGAGCCATTCACGAACCCTATGGAGTCCACGAACCCTACATGGTTCGTGGAGGTACCAGTCAACCTTTAGACTTCGGCCAACCGAACCCTAGGGGTTTCCACGAACTATCACCGAACCATTTGAGGACCAACGAACCATGCATGCAGATTTTCTCCCGAACCATTCTGGTTGCGAACCTTGGACTCATGGCCGAACCCTTGGACCACTCCTCTTGAACGAACCCTCCAGCTTAGTAGCCGAACCTTGACTGAAACCTTAAGGGTTCGCTGCCCAAAGTTGGCAGCTCACCCATTTTCGGCCCAACTCCACTATACTCGGCTCAACTTTATTAGTACTCGGCCCAATAGTGAAGATCAAGCCCAATTGAGCTATATAAACTCGTTTGATCTAAGATGGCCCAATATTACCTCTTGTCTTTAGTTGAACCAATGTCGCGTTGGAACTTTAAGTGAACTACCTAAAACATTTCTTAGCTCAACACCAATCTTATAGGTCCAATTCAATTCCATTTGGTGCACTAAGATTTTAATTGGGTTGATATCGTCTTAGGCATGTTACAAGGTCTATATACAAGTTATTGGGCCAACATTACATTCATTGGCTCAATATCATAATGGGCCCTTGGTAACTTAAGTGGCCCATGGACTTCCATTTAAACCTATGATTATAATTATGGGCTTAAGACCCATTGTAGGCAACAACGCAAAGTGATTATAAGTTGATTTTAGTTAGTTTAAGTTACACCTTAAATATATAGAATCAAGTCATAATCTCATGAACTTAATCATATTCATACATTTCATGTTATCAAATGGTTTATCAAACACTTAAACATATGTGGCACGCAAACAAGTTATCATACAAAAGAACATTTCACAAGTTTCTTGAACCCATGATCGATCAAGTAATCAAGTTTAACAAGTTCAAGTGAACACAAGTCAATCAATGAATCAGTTATACAATTATAAATCCTATATCTTATGTATGATTACAATGTTATAGGAACAAGTTAGAAGTCTTGTTTGCTAATTGCTATCTGTTTAAGTTCAGAGTCTACTGCAGACAGGTGAGAACTTTAGCCCCTCTTTTACTGTTTTATAACTGTTTTGGGGTGGAACACGTGATCAAAAACCGCTATTTCAAATTTGTTTCATTGCACAGTTTATGTGCATTCATAAACATTACAGGTTTATTATGAATCCAAGTGATTCTTCAACTGTTTAAGGAAATTGCCAACTGATTCAAAGGAATTATTTACTATTAAACCCTTATTACTAAAAGATTTTATAATGTTTTCTTGAAGTGTCTTATAACAGTTTTTACTCAAATGTTCTTTTAAAGGATTTTACAAACTCTTTTGTTATAAACCTTGTTATTACACAAGGTCATCACATCATGGTATTCAAAACAAGTGGTTCACAACATGGTATCCAAATCAAGTGGTTCAAAACATGGTATTCAAACTCATTGGTTCAAAACATGGTATTCAAACTCATTGGTTCAAAACATGGTATTCAAACTCATTGGTTCAAAACATGGTATTCAAACTCATTGGTTCAAACATGGTATTCAAACTCATTGGTTCAAACATGGTATTCAAATCAAGAGATTCATTTCATGTTACATAAACAAAGGATTCAACTCGTGGAGTTAAATCCAGGTTTTCAATAAGACATTAACACATCCGGTTAAAGTAAGATTCAGAAAACATGGTGTCATTTGTTGTAAACAAACTTATAAACCCATCAAGTATCATATTCATTAGCGTTAGTACTGGGTGATCACAACAAGGGAAAGCGGACACATACATTGGGGCAGGCCGATTGCTGCAGTTAGTTTTTAAATCTGTTTTATAAACTAACTGCAGATTTCGGTTACATATGGTTTATTCAAAACTGTTGACATATTATCTAACTCCAAACGTGGTTTGGGACTTGATGTTATATGTTGACTCATGTGCAAACAGTGATTGGACTGTTTACACTCATTTTTTTACTTGATGTTAGTTTGGGTTGCAGCTTATCCGTGTGAATCTTATGATGCTTTAACTTACCTATGTCTTATCTCGTATACTCATGTTTACAAATGTTTAAACCTATTGTTCTCACCAACTACGTCTGTAGTTGACAGTTACTTTTCACGTGTTTCAGGAAATCAGGTTTAAGACAAATCTCAGGGACAACTAAGGAGACCATTCTAAGATAGAACAAGATGAAGAAACATACTAGGATGGATTAGAAACACATTAAATCCTAAATGTTTAATTGTCTTGTTTGGAGTCTTATTTTGTAACTATATTTTGGGTCTGTAGTTGTCTTTCTTTTGGTAGATAGATTGTCTGTAACTAATCAACGGTCTAAACATTATGAAATGTAGTAATCCATTGTGGTTGTTCTTATTCAATACTTGTGCATGATTCAACTGATCATACGTCACCGCGCCGTGGATTCCGCACGCGGCGCAGGGGTGTGACAGGTTGGTATCAGAGCCAAGGTTGTAGAGAACTAGGAAAACCCAATGTTAAATGACCTAGACTATAACCTAAGCTACCCAATAGGACTAAGTGCTATAGGCTTGAGGATACTTAGGATCTAAGTAACTTAAGTGAGCATTAAGTCTACAATAAGCTTGAAAGATCTTAGGGACATTTTTCTAAGATTAGACATCGAGTCAAGGAATTTGAATCGGACTTCTATAATTTTAGAAACCGAATTAAATTCTCACATATATGCATTTAAGGATTTCAGAGGCAAGGATCTGTATTCTTAGTATCCTTGATCTGAAATTCTCACACAGAGATCATTATAGAAATTCAGAGGCAAAGATCTGTAGTTTCAGTATCTTTGATATGAATCTCTTGTCATATTCATTATGGGATTTAGAGGCAAAGATCTATTAATTTAGTATCTTTGATCTAAGTCCTTGTCATATTCATTATAGGATTCAAAGGTCAAGATCTATTGATTTAGAACTTGGATTTGAGATCCTTGTCATATTCATTATAGGATTCAAAGGTCAAGATCTATTAATTTAGAACTTGGATTTGAGATCCTTGTCATATTCATTATAGGATTCAAAGATCAAGATCTATTAACTTAGAACTTGGATTTGAGATCCTTGTCATATCACTATAGGAATTCAAAGGTTGAGGTCTATTAATTTAGAACTTAGATTTGAAATCCTTGTCATTGTTATCATTGTTATCATTATCAGGCGTTCATTATCATAGGAACTTTATAACTTAGAATCTGTGTAACAGTATTCTTTAGTTGAAGTTCTCACAGGAAATCATTATACTCAGTACTGTAAGTATTGGGAAACTAGGTTGACTAACCTAGGACACATATACATAAACCTAAGGTCTTAGTTTCTAGTAAATTAAGGACCATGGTTTACACAATCATAAACAGAATCACAGAACAAGAGGAAATCATGGGATAATCATAATCAATCAACAGTTGGAATCTTAGCCCCAAATATGGACGACGGGTTAACGCTGACGTGTTGAGGTAAGTGGTGGGTCGGTGAGAGCTTACCCTATATATAAGCTTATTTCAGTATGTTAGGGGGAATCCGGCGTTTGTATTTGGAGTGAGGATTCGGGATCAACTGGACACATGGAACATTAGTCAAAACACATGGGATACAATCATTTGGGGAACAATCATTGGTGAATCAAATCATAATGAAATTCAAACTTGGATGAACCAGACATTATGGTGAATCAACCAAGTTGTGAACATATCATAAATGTAAACCTTAAGTGAAATTCTTAAGTGATTACATCATTAGTACTTACTGGCATAAGTTAACAGGAAAGTGTAGAGCACACGTATGATTTAGCTCTACATGTTAACGATTGTTAGAAAGTGCACGCATAACATAATCATAGTTCAATCATGGAATCAATCATAGTTCAAGTTGCTCAAAGATCATGGAATTCTTAATCAATGGAAAACACATGGAAATCAGTACAAACGTGTTGCCAAATGCTAGCAAGGGCATGATCGTGGTATACCGAAACGGTGGTGGGCAGCGAGAGTGAGCCCTATATATATACTATTTTCGGTATATCGGGAAAGTGTCAGTGTGTAGGTTTGGTGGAGAGATCATGAGACATCGTACATATTCACATGATAAGTATACAAATAAGTTGATAACTTATACGTGTACTGGAACATATTACAATTGAATGATAATACTAGTAGTATGGATATATTACTGACCTTATCATGAAAAATTCAATTGTATCCATTCTCATTACTGACCCGCTTGTGGCTTCTATTCGTAGAATGCCTCCTCGACGAGACCCAAATGCTGGGGGTTCGACAAGCGGTAATGATGATGAAATCAACAAGATTGCTCGAGCTATCGCTGTTCACATGAGGGATGTAATCCCGGGTATGGTCACTGATATTACCCAGAATCTTCGGGGAAGTACCGGTGATTCTGCACACAACCCAAATGCCACAAACGCTGGAACTGCTAACTTTACTTTCAAACAGTTCAATGATGCTAAGCCTCCAAAGTACTCTGGTACTGAGGGAGCTACCGGTCTGTTACAATGGCTCGAGAGCATCGAAGACATTCTAGACTTCACAGGATGCCCTGAAAATCTAAAGGTCAAGATGGCCTCGAGTGCATTTCATAAGGGCGCACTTACCTGGTGGAACTCTGAAAAGAACACCAGAGGACGTGAAGTCGCTCTAGCCTTACCATGGGATGGATTCAAGAACTTACTTGTGGAAAAGTTTTGTCCACGTCATGAACTGAAGAAACTGGAGGTAGAGATGTGGAATCTGGTGCAGGATAGTGGTGAAAACGCTAAGTATACAACTCGGTTCCATGAGTTGTGCACTCTCGTACCTCACTTGGTTACTCCTCTACCCCGCAGGATAGAGAAGTACATCGAAGGCTTACCTCTAGTTGTTAGAGGAACTGTTATGGGGAACAACCCCACTACCTTGGAAGCCGCGATTCAACTCGGTGCTACTCTGACCGAGGAGTATGTGAAATCTGGGGTGCTCACCCGAAAGGGATTCAAAAGGGCACAGATTGAAGAAGGCAAGAAGCCTGAACAGCACCATCAAAAGAAGAAGAAACAGAAAACAATCAAGAACTTTGCAGCGTTGACTGCGGCTGCACCTACTCATGCTACTCCCCTCACTGCTATGCCACAACCTGCTAATGTCAGAAAGCAGTACACTGGCTCATTTCCACTCTGCACCAAATGCCAGTACCATCATCTACCCACTATTCCATGCAGAAAGTGTCTCAAGTGTGGGCGTATGGGACACTTGGCGGCTACATGCCGATCTGCTCATCTTGCTGCTGCAACAACTGCTGCCACAACTTCTGTTGCTACAGGTGGAAGAGTTTGTTACAATTGTGGGGCAGAGGGACACTTCAGAAATCAGTGTCCGAAACTCAACAACAATACTGCTGTTGCTCGTGCTTTCGTTATTGGAACTGCTGAAGCACGTGAAGAGCCGGCAGTCATCACGGGTACATTTCTTATCAATAATCACTATGTTCCTATCATATTTGATACTGGTGCTGATAAAAGCTTTATCTCTGCTCATACTGCTTCTGTTCTTAATATGCAACTATCCACACTTACTGCTCCCTATACTGTAGAAGTAGCGAATGGTAAAACCATAGTTGTAGATTCCATCATAAATGCTTGTGAGCTAAGACTAAATGACCATCTCTTTTCCATCGATCTTATTCCTATGACCCTCGGAAGCTTCGAAGTTGTAGTAGGAATGGATTGGCTATCTAAGAATAATGCCGAAATCGTATGCTCGGAGAAACTTATTCGAATCCCCTTACCGTCCGGCGAAACGATGATAGTCTACGGTGAGAAACCCTGCCGCGAATTGAAGATTGTATCGTGCATCAAGGCGAGGAAGTATCTGAAGAAGAAATATTATGCATTCTTAGCTCACGTGGTGGAAAAGAAACCTGACAAGAAAGCAGTTGGAGACGTACCGGTTATCAAAGACTATCCAGACGTATTTCCAGAAGACTTGCCTGGACTACCACCAGTCCGACAAGTGGAGTTTAGAATTGATCTCGTCCCTGGAGCAAACCCAGTGGCGAAGTCACCGTATCGATTAGCACCGTCTGAGATGCAAGAACTGTCTAGTCAGCTTCAAGAACTTCTAGACAAAGGGTTCATTAGACCGAGTTTCTCTCCATGGGGAGCTCCGGTTCTCTTTGTCAAAAAGAAAGACGGTTCATTTCGCATGTGCATAGATTATCGTGAGCTGAACAAGTTAACAATCAAGAACAGATATCCTCTACCTAGGATCGATGATCTATTTGATCAATTACAGGGAGCAACTTGCTTTTCTAAGATTGATTTACGATCCGGGTATCATCAGTTGAGAGTAAATGATGAGGATATACCAAAGACGGCATTTAGGACTCGATATGGACACTATGAGTTTGTGGTTATGCCATTTGGGCTGACCAATGCACCCGCAGTGTTCATGGACTTGATGAATCGAGTCTGTAGGCCTTACTTGGATCAGTTTGTTATCGTCTTTATTGACGATATACTGATTTATTCCAAGTCAGAACGAGAACATGAGGATCATTTGAAGAAAGTCTTGGAACTACTAAGAAAGGAACAACTTTATGCTAAATTCTCAAAGTGTGAATTTTGGCTAAAGGAGGTTCACTTCTTAGGACATGTCATAAACAAAGATGGAATTCATGTAGATCCAGCCAAGATTGAGGCGATTAAGAACTGGACTACTCCATCTACTCCAACAGAGATTCGTTCATTTCTGGGTCTGGCAGGTTATTATAGAAGATTCATTTCAAACTTCTCTAAGATAGCCTTGCCACTCACTACATTGACTCAGAAAGGTCAAGCTTTCATATGGGGACAGAAACAAGAAGATGCATTTCAACTTCTTAAACAGAAGTTATGCAATTCCCCTATCCTTAGTCTTCCAGAAGGCAGTGATGATTTCATTGTCTACTGTGATGCTTCAAACCTTGGTCTCGGTTGTGTACTTATGCAACGGGACAAGGTCATCGCTTATGCTTCAAGACAACTTAAGGTTCACGAGAAGAATTACACTACTCATGACCTGGAGTTAGGGGCTGTGGTCTTTGCACTGAAGATTTGGAGACACTACCTGTACGGTACTAAATGTGTTATCTATACGGACCACAAGAGCCTTCAACACATTCTCAATCAGAAAGAACTCAACATGAGACAACGACGTTGGGTTGAGCTTCTAACTGATTACGACTGTGAGATTCGTTACCATCCGGGTAAAGCCAATGTGGTGGCGGATGCTCTTAGTCGCAAGGAACCAGTCAAACCGATTCGTATAAGAGCCATGGAGATCAACACACAGCCAAACTTGAAAGACTTGATTCGTATTGCACAACAACAAGTAGTAACAGACAATCAACTCAAAACAGACTTGGATTGTGGTATTGAGAAGAAACTAGAACCTCGAGCTGATGGGTTGTTATATCTCAACGGCCGCATTTGGATTCCAAAGTCTGAAGAATTGCGCACACTCATCTGTGATGAGGCTCATAAGTCGCGATACTCAGTTCATCCTGGAGCCGACAAGATGTATCAAGACTTGAGGACATCTTACTGGTGGCCGGGGATGAAGAAAGACATAGCACTGTACGTGGGAAAATGTCTTACATGTTCAAAGGTCAAAGCAGAACATCAAAAACCTTCGGGACTTCTGCAGCAACCTGAAATTCCTCAATGGAAATGGGAGCAAATTTCCATGGATTTCATAACAAAGTTGCCGAGAACTCCGAGAGGTTTCGATTCGATTTGGGTGATCGTTGATCGACTCACCAAATCTGCTCATTTTCTCCCAATCCGAGAGGATTACAAGATGGAGAAGTTATCCACATTGTACATCAACGAAATCATTGCACGTCATGGTACTCCAACATCAATCATATCTGATCGTGATAGTCGCTTCACTTCTCGCTTTTGGCAATCATTGCAAAAGGCTTTGGGAACGCGTGTTAATCTTAGCACGGCGTATCATCCCCAAACCGACGGCCAAAGTGAGAGGACTATCCAAACACTTGAGGACATGCTCCGTTCTTGTGTCATTGACTTCGGTGGAAGTTGGGACACTCATCTCCCACTCATTGAGTTTTCATATAACAATAGCTATCATACGAGCATTCAATGTGCACCATTCGAAGCTCTATATGGTAGAAAGTGCCGATCCCCGGTCTGTTGGACCGAGATTGGTGACTCACAGGTCGTAGGACCAGAACTCATTCAAGAAACATCAGACAAGATCACAATTATTCAGTCACGGCTTAAGGCCGCACGAGATCGGCAGAAGAGTTATGCTGATCGTCGTCGGAAACCGCTTGAGTTTCAAGTTGGTGACCGAGTCTTACTCAAAGTTTCTCCCTGGAAAGGCGTTGTCCGATTCGGGAAGAAAGGGAAACTTGCACCAAGGTACGTTGGACCTTTTGAGATCCTGGAACGGATTGGTCCCGTAGCCTACAAACTCAAACTTCCAGTGGAGCTAAGCAATGTTCATGATACTTTTCATGTATCAAATCTTAAGAAATGCTTAGCGGATCATGATGTTCAGATTCCACTGGAAGACATACAGATTCAGAACAACATGCAATTCATAGAACGTCCAGTAGAAATCATGGATCATGGGGTCAAGAAACTTAAACGCAGCCGTATCCCGATCGTGAAAGTGCGATGGGAGGGCAAACGCGGTGCTGAGTTCACCTGGGAACGTGAAGACCAGATGAAGCTTAAGTACCCTCATCTTTTTACAGTATCTCCGGCTAGTTAATTTCGGGACGAAATTCCCTTAACTAGGGGAGACTGTAACATTTGTGCATATAGTCATGTAGTTGTAAACAGTGTTAGAACAGTGTCTATTCATGGTTCAGTTCATCAATGTGTTTCAGTATATTCAAAAGGTGTGCTTGTGTGTTACAGGATCTTAGTAATCAAAAAAAACAAGTATGTATTATTTTTACAGTCGATTTCACTAAGCAAGAACAGTAACTTGTTATATCGAAACAGTGGTGGGCAGCGAGAGTGAGCCCTATACATATACTGCGTTCGGTGTAACAGGTTAGTGTTAGTGCGTAGTGTCGAGACGAATACTATGACATTTTATAAATTCAACCAAGATCGTAATCTGTAAGCGAGACTGAGTATAGTTATGGGTGACGATCCATAATAGTACGAATGTTGAACTTATAATTACGATTAAACGACTTTAAATATTTTAATACGATCGGAAAACGTACGCGATTGCGGGTATACACGTAAATTGTGAATGTTTAACGATCCGACAACACACGAAGAGTAAAAATAATTATATTAATTATTTTATATTTTTACAATTTTGAAACTCATCATTTTAATGAGTTTAACACTTAATTTTAATTATCACCGCGTAAAATACGCGTTACGTTCCGGAAACGCGAACCGAGCGACCGAAACGAACCCGAACACTACACGGACTATAAAAGCCTTGAGAAAGGCTTAAATGCTCATTAAATTCAGCCAACCACCTCCTTTTTCTCTCAAATTCGCGAACCCTCTCTCTCACTAGAAAAACCAACTTTAATCGATCGTATCTCACTCGTTACTCAACGGATTTCGGAGTTCTTGGTGTCCACGCGAAGCTCTCAACGTCCTCCACTCGAGAGTACAAGAATATCACGGTTTTATCCAGCCAATCTCGAGGTAATGAAGCTTGAAAGATCACGAAATTAGGGTTTTTCTTGTATGTTTATGTTGAAACTTGATGTAAAACCGGTTCTAGTACACCATCCTTATTTTCGCACCTATAGCAATCTTCCTTGAAGTGTTTACAGGCATAGATCGTGGTCTAGGATCAGTAAATTGATGATGAAGACGAAGCAAGTAACAGGTTCGTTAGCCGAACCCTCGCTGGGCAAATCTGTGAAGTAAACGAACCCATGGTTCGTGAGCCACAGCCGGCCGAACCCTAACCTGCTGATGTCGAACTTTGGGGAGACCACGAGCCATTCACGAACCCTATGGAGTCCACGAACCCTACATGGTTCGTGGAGGTACCAGTCAACCTTTAGACTTCGGCCAACCGAACCCTAGGGGTTTCCACGAACTATCACCGAACCATTTGAGGACCAACGAACCATGCATGCAGATTTTCTCCCGAACCATTCTGGTTGCGAACCTTGGACTCATGGCCGAACCCTTGGACCACTCCTCTTGAACGAACCCTCCAGCTTAGTAGCCGAACCTTGACTGAAACCTTAAGGGTTCGCTGCCCAAAGTTGGCAGCTCACCCATTTTCGGCCCAACTCCACTATACTCGGCTCAACTTTATTAGTACTCGGCCCAATAGTGAAGATCAAGCCCAATTGAGCTATATAAACTCGTTTGATCTAAGATGGCCCAATATTACCTTGTCTTTAGTTGAACCAATGTCGCGTTGGAACTTTAAGTGAACTACCTAAAACATTTCTTAGCTCAACACCAATCTTATAGGTCCAATTCAATTCCATTTGGTGCACTAAGATTTTAATTGGGTTGATATCGTCTTAGGCATGTTACAAGGTCTATATACAAGTTATTGGGCCAACATTACATTCATTGGCTCAATATCATAATGGGCCCTTGGTAACTTAAGTGGCCCATGGACTTCCATTTAAACCTATGATTATAATTATGGGCTTAAGACCCATTGTAGGCAACAACGCAAAGTGATTATAAGTTGATTTTAGTTAGTTTAAGTTACACCTTAAACTAATAATAGAATCAAGTCATAATCTCATGAACTTAATCATATTCATACATTTCATGTTATCAAATGGTTTATCAAACACTTAAACATATGTGGCACGCAAACAAGTTATCATACAAAAGAACATTTCACAAGTTTCTTGAACCCATGATCGATCAAGTAATCAAGTTTAACAAGTTCAAGTGAACACAAGTCAATCAATGAATCAAGTTATACAATTATAAATCCTATATCTTATGTATGATTACAATGTTATAGGAACAAGTTAGAAGTCTTGTTTGCTAATTGCTATCTGTTTAAGTTCAGAGTCTACTGCAGACAGGTGAGAACTTTAGCCCCTCTTTTACTGTTTTATAACTGTTTTGGGGTGGAACACGTGATCAAAAACCGCTATTTCAAATCTTGTTTCATTGCACAGTTTATGTGCATTCATAAATATTACAGGTTTATCTTATGAATCCAAGTGATTCTTCAACTGTTTAAGGAAATTGCCAACTGATTCAAAGGAATTATTTACTATTAAACCCTTATTACTAAAAGGATTTTATAATGTTTTCTTGAAGTGTCTTATAACAGTTTTTACTCAAATGTTCTTTTAAAGGATTTTACAAACTCTTTTGTTATAAACCTTGTTATTACACAAGGTCATCACATCATGGTATTCAAAACAAGTGGTTCACAACATGGTATCCAAATCAAGTGGTTCAAAACATGGTATTCAAACTCATTGGTTCAAAACATGGTATTCAAACTCATTGGTTCAAAACATGGTATTCAAACTCATTGGTTCAAAACATGGTATTCAAACTCATTGGTTCAAAACAGGGTATTCAAACTCATTGGTTCAAAACATGGTATTCAAATCAAGAGATTCATTTCATGTTACATAAACAAAGGATTCAACTCGTGGAGTTAAATCCAGGTTTTCAATAAGACATTAACACATCCGGTTAAAGTAAGATTCAGAAAACATGGTGTCATTTGTTGTAAACAAACTTATAAACCCATCAAGTATCATATTCATTAGCGTTAGTACTGGGTGATCACAACAAGGGAAAGCGGACACATACATTGGGGCAGGCCGATTGCTGCAGTTAGTTTTTAAATCTGTTTTATAAACTAACTGCAGATTTCGGTTACATATGGTTTATTCAAAACTGTTGACATATTATCTAACTCCAAACGTGGTTTGGGACTTGATGTTATATGTTGACTCATGTGCAAACAGTGATTGGACTGTTTACACTCATTTTTTTTACTTGATGTTAGTTTGGGTTGCAGCTTATCCGTGTGAATCTTATGATGCTTTAACTTACCTATGTCTTATCTCGTATACTCATGTTTACAAATGTTTAAACCTATTGTTCTCACCAACTACGTCTGTAGTTGACAGTTACTTTTCACGTGTTTCAGGAAATCAGGTTTAAGACAAATCTCAGGGACAACTAAGGAGACCATTCTAAGATAGAACAAGATGAAGAAACATACTAGGATGGATTAGAAACACATTAAATCCTAAATGTTTAATTGTCTTGTTTGGAGTCTTATTTTGTAACTATATTTTGGGTCTGTAGTTGTCTTTCTTTTGGTAGATAGATTGTCTGTAACTAATCAACGGTCTAAACATTATGAAATGTAGTAATCCATTGTGGTTGTTCTTATTCAATACTTGTGCATGATTCAACTGATCATACGTCACCGCGCCGTGGATTCCGCACGCGGCGCAGGGGTGTGACAATCACAAACAAGCGAACTATATTGACGAACCTTGCCGAACCTTCAGCCAACTGTCAAACGAACCCTCTGAAAACTCAGAATAACAGCGAACCTTTGCCTTCAGCAAATCACAGGTTCGTGGAACGAACCTGTAGCACAAATTTGAAATTTTTAAGCGGGAAATTTTCCAAAACTTCAAGAAATCCTTCCAAATCTTTACCAAAACACTTCCAAAACTTCAATTGTTGTAGTTCAACAACAATTGACAATATAAACAACCTCAAACACCAGAAAATCAGTCAAAAAGAAAATAGAAAGTAGCCATTGATGATCTTCATATCTTCAAATCTTCAAATTTCTTGAAATTCTTGAATTTATAGTGTAGAACTTCACCAAACTCTCTGATACCACTGTTGGTTTGGTGAAACCGTTCAGGATCGAAATACAAGCTCTACAAACTATCTACTACGTGCGGAATCCATAGTTGATATGTATAAAACTCAAGAACACAAGCAATTCAATAAAAACTTCTTGTATTATCAACAAATGATTACAAGATCACTCAATCTAACAAACTTCTCACACGGAGAATATCAGTAGATCTCTAAAAGCACTCAGCAAAAATCTACTGAAATAACAAACAAAACAACTATATATAGTTACAGACCAGCGAACCTTAGGTTCGTGAGCCGAACCCTAATGTTTGCTAAACGAACCTATAGGTTTGACAAACAAACCTTATCAAGGTTATAGGTTCGCCGAACCTTTAGACAAAATAGGTTCGCCGAACCTGCCTAGGTTCGTGGGCCAAACGAACCTTGACAGACCTAGCCGAACCCTTTAACAAATCAAAATAAATACAACTTTTGAATAGCAAACAATTTCAAATATGCACTAACAGGTTGCGATCTACCCCTGCATATGCCCTATACATATGCATATTTTGGTCTATCATGGATGTGTCAGTGATATGGTTTAGTGGGTTTTGGATTGGGATTTAAAATATTAAAGTTAATAACATAATGAAGGTGTTTACGCGATAGTGAGGTTTCAAATATAAATTAAACGTGAATATTAATTCAGAAATATTAACTTAATAATGTATTCACGTGGGTGACGATTCATACGAATATAATTTTTAAGAATAATATTCTGAAACGATATTCCATAAATTGTAAATCGAATCGAAATACGATACGAGCGTCGGATTCGAAAAGGTGATGATCTTTACGAATATGTACGTGAGTAACGCGTTTCGACGAGATAACGAAATAACATCTAACGATATTAAACTAATAAATGGAAATTAATAATGTTTATTAGGAATCACAATCTAAAACAAATCCGAACAAGTTTTTTAACATAAATAATTAATTTATCGAAAGTAAACGGAAGTATTTTATTTAAACGAGTTCATTTAAAATCATTTCATTAAAACGAAACTTATTTATTTAAATGTGTATGTTTTAAATGTGTTTTACAATGAAAAACCGAGCATATTATAACATTATCGCGATAAAGACGAGACCGAGCACGTGGTGACTACACGCGATAAAAGAAGGGAAACCTTCTTCTTCCTTTTTCATTCTACACACACTCCTTCTCTCTCTAAGATAAAAATTCGTCTCCCACTCTCTCTCTAACTTCTCTGTACCATAACTTCTTCAAATCTAAACGGATCTTTAAGATCTTGGCGCCTACGCGTTCGTGTGATCGAGGAGAACACAAACCCACGAAGAAGATTAGCATTTGACCAAGTTTAGTAGGTAAATCTCGAGTTTTACTTTTTGGTTTAGCACTTAAACATAATCGGTGTGCATATTTACATTATAAACGAATACTACACTTTTAGAACTCAAAAACGAACCAGTAGAGAAGTGGGAAAGTCATGGATGTAGCCGGAACGTGGAGGGCTCTGAAGATGATGATGGTGAACAGGTGGGCTGCTTGGTTCGCAACTGAAGGTGATGGCCGAACCTTCTAAAGGCCGAACCTTAGCTGGGAAAAAGAGGTTGGCCGAACCTCCTCCCTACACGAACCACTGCATCACGAAAACCTTTGAGCCGAACCTCTCATTGGGCGAACCTCGTGCTTTTTAACCATGTGCAACCGAACCGTTTTCCAGCCACATCTCATGCCAGCCGAACCGTCCTCTAGCTACGAACCCACGATGAGTGAACCCTGTTGGGGCGAACCTTATGGCCGAACCCTTCTTAGGTAGCCGAACCTAGCACTTAAACCAGCTGAAGGGCAGCGAACCTAGCCATGCAAAGTTATCTAGCAACCGAACCTACATTATGTCCGAACCCTAGGGCTGTTTATACATTCCCATGCAGCGAACCTATGGGAAACATGAACCATGTGTTAGCTAAACTTAAAAACTAAGAACTTAGGGTCGGAGCAAGGACTATCAAACTTATGTTCTCGTTTTAGGGTTAAGGACAAACGAAGTAACATGAGTACATGAATACCCATGCATGCAAAAATACTTTGAGTTGCTATATTTTTTTTCTTAATAACCATGAGTTGTAAATTGAGAAATTTCGTACATTGAAGATGGTATATGGACAATCTAAATATGATTTCTTAAACCTAAATTGTATATTAATAACTTGGATGTCATTGTGGTTAAATTAAATTTAGAGCATGCATGTAGGTAAATATATATGTGTGTAAGATAAGGGTTATCACCTTAGAATACACTTCTCTATGGAAACACACATAAGATGACCCAAATAGTTACCCTTATTAAATGATTTAAACCGAAAAGTTAAATTACATTTAATAATGACTATTTATAACATCTTTAGCGTTTCATTTTAACTTAGGCAAAATGGACTAAGTTAATGAAGTACTTACAAGTTCAAAGTAAACACTTAGGAGAAATAAAACGCGTATACTTACGAACATAAACACATATTAAATACAGGTTGATTGAGTTGTTTTTGATTTCTCTTACGTGAGCGCGCATACTACAAGAACACTGACTCTAAGGACTCAGGTGAGTTCTCATAACCTCCTTTTAACCTATTTTGTATTAAACTCGGAGGTGGAACATGTATACCAATATCTAAGATATTATTTTGATAAAACATGATTGACACCTGGTTTATCATTATGATATTCATAGTATGGAATTTTCATTGTTTATGGATTATCACAGATTATCATAATTCCATGTATTGTTGTTGTCGACTCTGGTCATCCACAATGATTACATGTATTGCCACTTGGATTATCACAACTCCATGAGTCGTTACTGTTGATTTCGGTGATCCGCAACGATTGCATGTATTGTCACGTGGTTTGCCACCATTCCATGAATCATTGTCTTTAACTTCGGTTAATCACATAGATTCCATGTATTGTCACTTATACTAAATGAGAATATTGATGATTGAGACTGGTTGAATATGTATGTGATTGATTATCTATGATTATCTATGATTAACAATCAGATTTGACTTGTTTAATAAAATGCTGATTTTGTTTTCTGGGTGGTGCAATCTTAGGTCTGATCAAATGAGGGCAAACTCTAGCAACATGCCCAAGTGCACCACACTGAAAACAAGCCTTTCTATCTGTGTGACAAGCATGTTTGGCTTTAGAATGAGAACTTTTGGTTTGAAAAACATTTTTCTTAGTCTTGTCTTGCACAAAACCCAAACCCTTTGTACCATTAAAAATAGGTTTCTCAGTCTCTTTGGTCTCACTTGCTACACCATCCTGTGAAGACTTCACAAAGCAGATGGCTTTGGATAACTTTGAAATCATGTTTGTCTTAGGTAAGATTGGGTCGTCCTTTTGGCAACAGATGTCTAATTCTTAACACAAGACACTTAAGGAGAAACATCAGACTCGTCTTCAGAATCAGAGACCCAATCTTCAACCACTCTCTTCCCAAAAGATTCCTCAGACATTCAGGAACCCTCATCAGAAATAATCCCAATATGATCAATAACTAATGGAGTTTTCACTTGAAAGTCTTTAATCTCTTTCTCATTTGGAGAATTGACAATGCAGTTCAAAACTGGTGGGAGGCAATGATTGTATCTTGTTTCTTTTCCCTTACCTAGATGATCAGTCCCTCTACTGATCATATGCTCAATGATATAAGAGGAGCTTTCATAGCTATTGAGCTTCTGATTTAAGGTTTCATAGTCACATTCGACTATGGCTAATTTCTTCTTTAACTCATTGATGGTATTGAGATAAAAAGTAATATCATCCTTCTTCTTCAGCATAGCGATCTCAGCCTCATGAAATTGTCTGTTTAAAAGCTCAATTTTAGCTTGAAAGTCTTTTTCATTTGATTTTAAAATTTTGCTAGCCACAGTGCACTGGTTGAGATCGCTAATCAAGTCAGCATTGTGTTGCTGATAAGCCAAGACCTTACTTTCTAGTTGAACACATTTAAAACAATCAGAATGAGATGAGGAACAGTCATCATATACCTAATCTGACTGAGATGAAGTAGAGGTATTAACCATCAAAGCAAACTGAGCAGCAGATTGTTCTTCAAATTCAGCATCTGATTCTCCTTGAATTTTTGAATCTGAAGTGCTTTCTGATTCTGATGCTGAAGATTCATCCAGACTTGTCTTTGATTCTTCTGAATGATCTTCATCCCTAGATCCATCAACTTATTTAATCTCTGCAACACAAGCTTTATCAGCTCCACCCTTCTCAAAATTGAATCTGAAGTCCCAGTTTTCTCCCTCATCATTTTGTACCATGAGTGCCTTATTTGCATTGGATGATCTGGCTTGAGCAGGAGTATCAATTGGTACTAGTCTCCTCTCTGGATTGACAGCTGATGATCTCTGGTTCTGAAAAGGATTGTGATTACCTATCTTCTTGGGCTTGTTGCACTGTTTTGCAAAATGACCCTTGTCCCCAAAGTTGTAGCAAGTAAACAAAGACATATCAAATCCAAACTTGGAGTCTTTGTTCAGATTAATGTCTTTCTCATTTCTCTTAACAAAATCTTTTGCTCTGCTAGCTGCACTTGCAAGAGCCCACATAATGTCAATCCTCTCCATATCATCTGGATCAATCTGAGAATAATCTTAACTTGTCAGATGTGGGTTACCAATCTGCCCTTCTAACAGCCCATCATAAGAACTCGCAAGTCTAGACAACAAAGCCATATGCTCCTTTGCAACCTCCACAGTTTCTTTATCAAAGTTGTTTGTCTTCAAACTTTTGGCAGACTGGCTTTCTTCATTCTAAGAGGAGGAAGATGTAGATGACTGACTGAAGGATGTCAGTCCTGAAACAGGAGCTTCCTTAGCCTGTGAGACAAAAGCTGTCTTGAGTGGAGCATTAGGAGAGCTCTTTCTACTGTGGGTGTAGAATAGTACAATGAAGGATCTTGAACTTGAGCAACTCCCTTTGCCTTCCACTTGTTCTCAATCTCTTGCTCTTTCAGCTTCTGGATGAAATCATTTATGTCCATATTAGCAATCATCTCACTTTGATACAACACAATCAGAAAGGATTCCCACTTCGGAGGCAAAGCATCATCCAAACACTAGATCTTTTCTTGTGTAGTTGTCTTAACTTGATGGTTGTACAGCTCACTCAACATGTAGAATTGCTCTCGATAGTTCAACGGAATCATATTAACAATTAAATATATGCGGAATCTATATTTCATCTATATGTATCAGAGAATCACAGATCTGTCTCACTGTCTAAAATGTCAAAGTTACAAAACATTAGACAAACCTACAATATATACTATGTGATCAGAGGAACCTAACCGAACCTGTAGGTTAGCCAGCCGAACCTTGAGGTTCGCTGGACGAACCTTTACAAAAAACTGTCTAGGTTCGCCGAACCTGCTAAGGTTCGTGGGCCAGACGAACCTCAGCCAAACCTTCTATAACTTACATATTTTGACAAGCAACCTATTACAAAAATGTACCAACAAACTCCCCCTTAGTAGTTGCTTCCAAAATCTTCAGTCTCTGTCTTCAATCTTCACTTTGAGCTTCACTGCCTTCACAAACATTGTCTTCAGCATGAATAACAACAGACTTTGGGATCTTGGATAATCTTTCATCTTCCAGCTTGGCATCTCTATCATCCATCTCTTTTTGTACTTTCATCAGCTCAACATACAGATCATTAACATCTTCCAAGGTACATCCATAATGTATACCCAGAGTATAACACATCCGACCAATTGTTTGAAACTGAACTGCATGTCTTTGTGGCTTATACCAACATTATGAAATCCATCATCAGCAAAGATTTCAGCTACATTCAGTAACTCAATGTCTTCTTTTGAACAATTTACTAGCCATACATGATCCAATATCCTAATCACCCTCCACTTATCTTCTTGTCTCAACAGAATAACAGCTTCAGATGTCATTTCATCATAGAACCAGAACTTGAAATAAGGATTCCAATTCTGTTCTATCCTCCTCAACCTTGGTCTTGTATAAGCTTTAGGCTTTGAATATCCAAGTAACTTGTCTTTGACTTATGGAACCAACAAACTCTATCTAGTCTTAGCCTCTTTCTTTAACAGCTTCTCAAATATGTCATTATGTTCAGTCTGAATTGGTTTTATCATCTTCAACCTGGATAATTGCATACATTCAAAAGATGGTAAAGGCATAATATCCAATGCCTTTCCAAAATATTGGCATCCATCAGTCCTTTTAACTACATAACATCCTTTGTTCTTCATGCTTCCAAAAATGTTGTGAAAGTAACCATAGCTTACAATTCTTCCTTTCAACTTTGATTTAGATCCAATCTTGAATCTTGTGAATTGTCTAGCTTGATTTTCTTGAACTTTTTCTTCAATTTCTTCAATCATTTGCTTGAAAATGTATAAGTGATCAATTATGTACTTGTTTTCATCTTGATTTTCCTTCCACATCTCCATATAAGTTTTTTTTTTCATCTGATCAACTGATGTTCTTGGAACACCTCTTTGAGCTTCAAACAGAATGTTTTACAGTGATATTGTAATCAATCCATCGTTTCTTGTTGATTAGTAGACTGAGGAATTTATTTTCTCTCATTGTCATATTACTAGTTAGAGTTCGATGAGGTCTATGGTAATACAAAGTGGTAGAGGTAAATCGGATGCATTGTAATCTGATTACATGAGGATTGCAATGGATTCCTTTTAGGCTCTATGCTCTTCAAGTTGAGAACAAATATCAATTGGTTAACTAACACTCTTATATTATTAAAAGGGATTAACAGTTAACCCCACAAGTAATAGAATAATATAAGGATCATATTAAATTAATTTAATCTCCTTAATACACAAAGGGTTATCAATACTTCAGTTTGATAACTACACCCCTTTTATTAAATTATTCTACATATGATTCCACAGGTGATTAACAAACGGGATAAATTGGTGAAATGGAAATGGATATTTATAGTTGTATTGCAAGTAGGGTGGAGTTCTTTTAGTTATGTGGTGGGATGTTGGCTGGGGCTTGTTCCCCTACATATGCCCTATATATAAGCATAACTACTAGGATGAGATACTACTTGTAAATATAACTATGGAGAGGCCATTGTGTGACAGGTAAATCAAACAAACTACAAGTAACATGTGTGCTATTGTGATTGTGTATTCGAATAATTCAAGGTTTTCAATTATCAAACTTATGAACTCACCAACCTAGTGTTGACTTTGTTTTAAATGCATGTTTTCTCAGGTGACGAACAGGTTTAGTCACCAGACTTACAGGGACATTGCTAGTGGACTTTAAGAAGGCCTAGCTACTTTTTGGTGTTGCATACTTTTGAATGACAAAACAGTGAATCATCTTTTGTATATCTTGTACAGTTACAAGATATAATTTCATTGATTCTTTTGATTATATTTACTTAGTTAAATTATGAGGAAACAATGTAATTTAACTTTGTAATTCTATTTCATTGTCATGTTAGCATTTCTCATTTATTTATCATGTGCTATGTAAACAATCTGATCATTTCGATTATCACAACGATATCACGCCCCGGGAACCTTCCGCCCGACGGGAAAGTCGATCCAGCCCGCCGGCTCGGGGTGTGACAAATATCCACATCCAATTTCTTCTTCCTCCAAATCATTATCTTCAGATATTTCAACAAACATTCTCTGCAAATGTATATCAGCTTGTTGTTCAAACAAATCAACAAAAGTAGGCAAAGAATAATCAACACTTTTCTTTGGATATTCTATATCAGTTAAATCTTCAATATCAACATCTTTACAATCTTTAGCTTTGTCAGAAGAAACAACAGAAATAGGATTAAAACCAAATGAAATCCTAGAAGGATTGTAAATCACTATAGCCCCAGTTCTTGAATTCAATCCACATGAACTACCCATTCTTGTCACATCACCATCATCATCTTCAACACCACCATGATAAGCATTAAAGCTTGGATGTTCATCAGAATCTGAATCATCATAATCCACTTTCTCTTCTTCTTCTTGATAATCAATATTAACATACACAGGTTCAGAACTAGCACCAGTAGCATCAACTTCAATATCTTTAACTTGAATCTCATCAATCTTTTTCTCAACTCTTGATTTTCCTTCTGCAATTCAGCAATATCAACACTTTGTTTTGCAGTCAAAGTCTCCAAAGAAGGAATTCTATCACTCATCAACTTCTTTTCAATCAAATCTTCCTCTCTCCACTTCATCAATTGAGAAATTTGACCTTTCATCACATCTAGGTCACTTGATCTTGAAGAAGAAGGTTGTTCAGCATTAGCTTTCTCCTTTTGTTTTCTATATTTATCAAACTCTTGTAATAATATAGAAATTCTTCTTCTTATCTCACTATCATCATAGTCTAATGAAAAATTGAGATCCAAGTCATCTAAACCCTCAAAAAAGACTCTCCTCTTGATGTAGAAGTTGCTTGAACTGATGAGGTTTCTTGAAATGATGTAGTTACAGTTGTAGCATCCATGAAAGAAGGAATAAATGTAGCAACATTAACAAACTCAGGTGTCTGAATAAAAGAATCTGTCTGAATATGAACAGGTGATGTAGAAACTTCTTCTTGAATTGTTCTCAGAATCATATTTATTTCTTTGATCAACATCAAATCTCTCAAGGGTTTGATCCAAATCTGTTCCCACCACCTTAGGTCTTTCATAAGGTGAAAAAATTCTTTCCCACAGATTAATGTCAGTTCCATTGAGATGTGTCTTAAATCTACCTTTCCAGTTCTCATAATTTGTCAAATCAAGTAATTTTGGAACTTTGTTTGTACTTCCAATCTCAGTTTCACTAATCAAAATACTATGTATAATAGAATTTTGACTAGCTACAGCGGCAAACATATCAACCATGATCCTTAATCTTTATCAGCGAACCTCCTAAGAAAAATTAACCCCACGAACCTAAGTAATAGACGAACCTCCACCAATCCTTGATACGAATGAACCTCAAGTCACGAACCTGAGACAAACCTTTATCTCACGAACCTAAGTCCACGAACCTTGAGACAAACCTTGATCATCGAACCTCTTCAATAGAAGTTTGACCAACGAACCTCAATCAGACGAACCTCTACAGTAGGCAAACCTTGATACAAACCTCTTCAAAATCACTAAACTGACCTCAAAAAATCACTTCAACAGCGAACCTCTGCTTCAGTTAATCACAGGTTGGGCTCATGAACCTGTCTTCAGATTTCAAAAATTTTGGAGGGAAAACCTTCAAAATTTCAAGAAAAATCCTTCAAAAATCACCAATTTTAGTCACAAATCTCTGAATTGTAATAATCCAAAGCAATAGATGATGATATCACACTCAACACAGCAATCAAACACCAAGAAAACTTGAATTCGAATCCATTTGTTGATCTTTTTAACTCCAAATGCTTGTAGATCTTTGAAAAACTTGTATAGAACTCCACCAATGTCTCTGATACCACTGTAATATTGCTCTCGATCGTTCAACGGATTCCTATTAACAATCAAATATATGCGGAATCTATATTTTATCTATATGTATCAAAGAAGAACAAACATTTCAATAATCATCATTTCACTAATCAAGCTCAACTGATTATAATGAGATTCAAGAACACACAGTTCTTACTCACACAGAGAATCACATATATGTCTCACTCTCAAAAATGTCAAAGTTACAAAATATTAGACAAACCTACAATATATACTATGTGGTCAGACGAACCTAACCAAACCTGTAGGTTCGCCAGCCGAACCTTGAGGTTCGCTGGACGAACCTGTACAACAAACTGTCTAGGTTCGCCGAACCTGCTAAGGTTCGTGGGCCAGAAGAACCTCAGCCAAAACCTTCTATAACTTACATATTTTGACAAGCAACCTATTACAAACATGTACCAACACGACAGATGATAAAATCTAGAAATCAAGTCATCTTGAGATTCATTTCCAACACACATGAAGCTATTGGACCCCTTCTTCAATGCTTTAGACTTGATGCTCTTCAATGCATCATTCCCCTCATAATAACTTTGAAGAAGTAAACTGTCTGAATTGGTGAAAGATATCTGTAGCAATGGACTGTGACAATATGGCATAAGCTTTCTTCTCAAAATCATATAGCTTTTTCTAAGGCTTTGCCATACGTGTGACAAGCATAGGTGATCCATCTTCACTCAGTTGTCTCTAGTATCCACTCTCAATCATCATCCACAGATTGGTTTCAATTCCATTGATGTGGATCTCAAATCTGTACTTCCAATGAGGGTAATCATCTAATGAAAGCAATTTAGGAGCTTTATTAGAGTTGCCTGTCTCAGTCTCAGTGAGTAACAATTTCTGAATCCTATGATTCTGGTTGGCCATCAAAGCTAGATCCTCCATTACGTCAATAACAAATGTATTCAACACTTAGAAAAAATTTAAAACTGGTGGCCGAATGTCGGGGACCTAATAAGTGTTAACTGTCCGAATAGACTTAGTAGACCAAATGAATGATTTGAGGTGCATGAGCAGAGGACTGAATGAACAGGTGACAAACTGACATGAGGAACGAAAGAATGAGCAACTGAATGACCAGTTGGTCGAATGACCTACTGACCGAATGACAAATATTGGTCCAAAAGAGAGCTATTCAGTGAATGAAGCTATTCAGTCGAAAGAGAGCTATTCACACGGTGATTTGGATGATCGACTCATTCGTACAATCTGGGGTTTTTCAGCAACAAAAATCACGATAACTTTTGATCTAGAGTGAATCTAATCACCAAAATTGGTACATAACTTCAAGACAACATTACTAAGCAATTGGAATGATCAATTTGTCAAAACATCCACAAAAACCCAAAGATCTATAATGAAACAGTAACTTGAAGGGCAAGAAAGTTAGGGTTTTTGAAAATCTTGAACAACCAATCAGCAATATGGTGATTTGGATTGAAAATCGAGCAGAATCAAGAGTCAAAGCGCTGATACCACTTTGTAGGACCTAAGAAACCCAATGAATCAACTCGTTCCTATGTCAATCTGCTCAACAGCCACTGGAATAGTGCGGAATCCTATTCCAGGGTTTTCCAATCGAAAACTGTTGGTTTGGTGATACAAATCAGGATCGATAACGAAGCTCTACGAACTATCAATCACGTGTGGAATCCATGCTTGATATGTATAGAATCAAAGAAACACAAGTAATTTCATAAACACACTTATATTAATCAACAAATGATTACAAGTTCTTTCACACAGAAACTCTTCTCACACAGAGAAAATCCTCTTAGGTTTTCTGGAATTCTGTCCAAGTTATGAAGAATTCAGACAAACCTCCTATATATACAAACAACTAATCAGCCGAACCTATCTAGAGCCGAACCCTAAGGTTCGCTGGGCGTACCCTTAGGTTTGCTAGGCGAACCTAGGTTGCCAAACCTATAGGTTCGCCGAACCTTCTCCAGGTTATAGGTTCGCCGAACCTATCAATACAATAGGTTCGCCGAACCTGCCTAGGTTCGTGGGCCAGACGAACCTATGCAAAACCTCTTAGCTGAACCTATACAAAACTCAAAATAAATACAACTTTGAATAGCAAACTATTACATATGTGCACTAACAAACTCCCCATTAATATTTGCTATCAAAAATCTTCATTCTTTGTCTTCAGCTTTGTCATCTTCTTTGTCTTTGACTCCGCTTGATTCACCAACCTCCTCACTAACAACATTATCCACCGCTCGTATAACAACCGAATGTGGTATCTTTGCTAATCGTTCAGCTTCCAGCTTATCATCTCTCTCATCTCTTTCTTTTTGCACCTTCATCAATTCTACATATAAGTAATTCACATCATCCCAATTGCATCTAGAATGTATACCTAAAGTATAACACATTCTATCAATGGTTTGATACTGAATTGCCATGTCTTTGAAGCTCACAGCATAGTCATGAAATCCATCTTTAACATAAATCTCAGCTGTGTTAAGTAAATCAATGTCGTCCTTCGCACAATTCACAATCCACACAGGATCTAGCACCTAGATCACCCTCCATTTGTTGTCTTGCTTCAAAAGAATTACCCCTTCAGATGTTTTCTCATCATAGAACCAGAACTTGAAATAAGGATTCCAGTTCTGTTCTATCTTCCTTAATCTTGGTCTTTTGAAAACTCTTGGCTTTGCATATCCGTGAACTCTATCTATAAATTGTGGTGTCAACAAACTCCATCCTGACCTTGCTTCCTTCTTCAACAATCTCTCAAAAGTTTCATTATGATTTGTCTGGATTGGTTTAATCATCTTCATTCTTGCAAAGGTTATGCATTCAAAAGATGGTAGACTCATCAGATCCACAGCTTTCCGAAAATACTGATAGCCGTCTATTCTCTTCACTACATAACTTCCTTTGTCAGTCAGACTTCCTGGAATATTGTGAAAATAACCATAACTAACAATTCGTCTAATCATCTTGGACTTAGATCCAATCTTGAATCTCTTGAATTGTCTAGTTTGGTTTTCTTGAACTTTGTCGTCTAATACTTCAATCATCATCTTGAAATTATGCAAATGATCAATGATATACTTTGTCTCTTTTTGATAATCTATCCAGAAATCCATATTTGTCTTTGCTTTAACCGGATCCAACGAAGTCTTTGAAATACTTCCAAGCTCAAAAATTTTCTTCAAAGTATTCATATTAAACAATTTTTAATCGATTATCTCATCCTTCTCAAAATCAAATAAGTTCAGATCATCATCTTTCTTCAAAATCAAACATCAGATTATCAATAATCTCAAAGAAATCATGAAAGTCTTGTGCAGAATAACCTCCAATAATCTCTCCTTCTTCTAAGTCTTAATCAATCAAAATTTCAATAATCTCCCTCTGCAAGTTAACATCAGAATGCATTTTGAATAAATCAAGAAATGTAGGCAGAGAATAATCAATAACAGTCTTGTATTCCAACTCTGTCAAATCTTCCACTTCCACATTACAATCATTTGTCCTATCAGAAGATACAACACTAACTGGAACAGCCTAGTAGAAATCTTTGACGGAGAATAAACAACGACAGCACCAGTCAATGAGTTCAAATCACGAGAACCACCACTAACACCTCCAGCACCATCATCATTCTCATCATCATCACCATGATCATTGAAGCTTGGATGTTCATCTATATCAGACTCTCCATAATCTAATTTCTCTTCTTCATCCTCCTTTTCATCTTCCTCATTCTCTTCTTCTTTCTTTTCATCGTCATCATCAATATCAACAAACACCTTCTCAGCACCCGATCCTGAAGCTTTATTTGTCAAATCTTTAGCTTCCATCTCTTTGATTTTTAACCTCAGATCTGTATTTTCATTCTTCAATTCGACAATGTCATCAGCCTGTAATTTGATAAAGAATTCCAAGTCAGAAATCCTTTCGTTCATCTTATTTTTCTCAGATATATCCTCTTCTTTCTATTCATCATCACTGTTCAATCTGAATCTTCATCTCATCAAATTCCTTTATGCTCGAAGAAGAAGATTGATCAACTTTAGCTTTGGCTTTCTCCTTTTCCATCCTGTAACTCTCAAACTCCTTTGTCAGCATAGAAAGTCTTCTTTTGATATCACTATCATCATAGTCAACAGTAAAGTTGATATCTCCTAAATCATCCAAACTTGCAAATAAATCATCTTTTGCAGTAGAATCTTGATGAAATGAAGTATCTGGCACTAATGTAGTCACCGTTGTAGTTTCCATGAATGATGGTACAAAAGAAGCAACATTGACATACTCAGGAGCTTGTCCAAAGCCTCCTGGAATAGAAGAAACAGAAACAGTAGTGGAAACCTCAGGAACCGTAGAAGTCACAGGATCAGATGAAACATGAACAGTAGAAGTCACAGGAATAGATGAAGACACACCGGTCTTAGTAGTCTTAGACTTCTTCTTCTCATAAGACCCTCCTTTCGCCATTCTCTTCTTCCTTTTAGGCCTAGAAGATTCAGGCTCTTCAACTACAAAGCTAGGATCATCAGTCTCTTCCCTTGCTTCCTCAGCTTTCTTAGCAAACTTCTTCTTTAATCTTCTCACCATCTGGTTCCCAACTTGAACCATCTCAAATTCAGACTCTGTATCTGGTGGATCTTCACCATCATCTTCATTAGCAGCTTCAGTCTGTTGCTCTGGCATCTCAATATCAACAGGCTCCTGTGAACTCAGCTCTTGGGAAGATTGAGTCTGTGGTTGTGATTGAGAAGATTGTCCTGTAGACTTCCTAGCTTGTTGTCTTAGAGGAGGAGGTGGTGGTTGTGCCTGATCATCATCATCATCATCAAATTCCTCAGCATCCGAGCCAGAATTAGTATGCCTCCAAACATTATCCTCAGGTGCTATGTAGTTAGCCCTGGCATAATGACCTATCATATCCTTCTCTAAATGACATCCCCACTCCTCTGGTAAATTTAACCTGACCCAAACTAGAAATCTTCCTATGCCTTCAGCTTTCATAGATCAGAAGCCTCTCTAGGCAGCATCCCTT